>PVHP010001824.1:0-99784 GCA_004024765.1 Zapus hudsonius | reverse complement strand
TGCCTGGAGTGAGATTGTCACAGTCAGCCACATGCCGCTGGGATGAATCTTCAAACCAGGCACAATTTGGGGGAGGAAAGTATTTATTTAAGCTACAGATCCAGGGGAAGTCCCATAAAAGTGAAAGAGGCTGGTCCTCTTTCACAGGTCCAAGCAGAGAGAGAAACCCATCACCAGCACCACACACACACACACACACACACACACACACACACACACACACACACACACACTAGCAAACAGGCAGGAGGGCAAGGAGAGAATTCTTTCACCTTTATATAGCCCTAGGGTGGGGTCTTGCAATTCTATCCCAGACTTAATGGCTTCCTGAGTCTTTGGAATTTCCTTCTTGCACTGTCCACACAGGAAAGGATATTTTCTTCTAGCTCCTTTGAGCTTTCTTACATCCTGCCCCTTACTGAGAGGCTGACTTCCTGTAAACATCCTCAGACACCCACCCAAGGTAATTAAAAAGATCAAGTTGACAACAAAGCCTAACCATCACAGAGATGGTATCACAAAGAAGTTTTAGTTTGCATTTCCCTGATGGCTAAAGATGTTGAATGTTTTAAAAAGTACTTATCGACCATTGTATTTCTTCTTTTGAGATTTATGTTTAGTTCTAAATCATTTATAATCAGGTTGATTGATGTTTTATTGTTTAATTTTTAGAGTTCTTTGTATAATCTAGATATTAATCCTCTGTCAGATGTATAGCTGGTGGAGATTTTTTTCCTGTTCTACAGGCTGCCTCTTGACTGGGTTGACAGTTTCCTTAGCTTTGCAGTTTCCTGATAACTTACTTGTGATTGTTTACCTTATTTCCTACTCAGAAAGTCCTTCCTACACCTCTACCTTAGAGTGCTCACCCTTTCTAGCTTAGAAACCACTTTCTTTATAAGGTACTTAGAGGCGATTGTTTGGGATATGCATCCATTTGAATTTTTATTCTAAGCAAAAGGATATGAAGCTTGAAATAGAATACATTTAAGTATGAATTTATGCCCACCTCCCACCCTTCTATCCATATACTCACCCATACACCACCATAGTCCATCTACCCATTTTTCTTGAACGACCCACCCACCCATGCATGCATGCAGCTGGGGCCTTCCCCTGCTAAGTGGCATCTCTGTCAGTGTGCATGAATGCTCAGGGCAGACCCTCCCACATTGTGATTCCCACAGGACAGATAGTGGAGCCTGGAGGCTGCAGGGTTCCTTCCCATTACTGTGTTTGAGAAGTAAAACAAATTCCGTGTTACAAAAGAATCTGGGCTGTGTCTTACTCTGGACTTTGGTCTTCTTTCTAGATGGCATCAGTGTGAGCGGCTTTCCCCTGTCCAGTCCTTTCCGCCAAGTCGTTCGGCCCCGAGTGGAGAGCAGACCCACGAACCCTGCTGAGGGCAGCAAGGCCGGAGACCTCAGCCACCTGAAGGTTAGTTCCACTGCAGAAGGCCAGGCTGCTAGAGCCTCTCCTGGCTCTTCAGAGGCCTTTCCTTGGAGTGTTTTTCTGAAGAGGAAAAGAAGTTTGTGGTTGAAAATGGCTTCTCATGTTTGCTGTCTGTGGAATGTTCTGGATAGCAGCCTCGAAGCAGCTTGAGAACTTGAGTGCCTCATGTTTTGGTGATGCTAACACTTGTTTGCTTGTCACATAGAGACTTGGTGTGGGGCAGATGAGAAGGATAGTGATTGGAGTATGCAAATCACCTGTCTTTTCCTCTCCTTCGAGAAATGCAGTTATTCTCAGTGTGGATATTCATTTCTTAATTTTTTCTTACTCCTTTAGCAACTCCTACAGGCATTGGTTTGCAAGCACACAGTAAAAAGGGACTTCCTGTTCAGATCCGGGAAGCTTGAGGCTGGAGAGCTAATGGGAGCAGAGCTTGCTGGCTAGTAAGAAGCCCAAATGCCAGCCCAGATCCTGCTGGGGTAGCGTGTGCAGTGGAGTGCTGCAGGGCTTAGAGTGGTGGCCAGGGTGCAGACCTCGTCCTTGTGTCAAAATGTTAAGTCCTTGTTGGTAGCCTGCCAGAGGAGGATGGCCTGGATGGACCTGTGCTGCTAGCTGCAGGAGTGCGGGTACATTTTAAGGCAAGTCTTGGCAGAAGGGAGTTGGCCAGGTTCCACTTGCTGTGCCTGTCTTGGTAGAGCTGTGTGCCAGGGAGGAGGATCAGTGGGAACGACCCCTGGCTCACATACTTTTCCCTTGTTCTTGTGGAGGCTTCGTGATTCTCTGTAGTCTGAGCACGCATGACCATGCCTGTCTTGTTTTTACATTCGTGCTGGGGTGGAACTCAGGCCGTCGTGCATGGCAGTAAGTGCTTCTACCTGCTCAACCATCTCCTTAGGCTCTGTTGCCAGCTTCTCTCGGTGCCCTTCTAGAAAGCCCTTCCTCAATCCCTTTACTTCCTGCTGCTTCTTCAAAGCTGGAGACATAATGAAAAATGGGCTTTGGAGAGATATTCCTTTGAGTCCACTCCTGTCTCAACTTCCTTTCTTAAATGTTGGTAGAGGAGCAAGTTTGTTTGAAATAGTCTAGTACCTTGCTGCAGCTTTTCTGGTTTCAGTGTGAAGGCAGGCATAATTTTCTGTGCAGTTCATCAGCGTATGCGTCTTGTGTGCGCCTGAGCACTTGAACTCCTTGTAGACTTTCTTTGTCACTTGCTCAATGGATGACTCCTTTTGTCACTTTGTTCCCTTTACAAGTGCAAGGACTTGCTGGCATGGGCACATTCAGGCCATCGGGGCACAAGGGTACCTGCACTTGTTGGCATGGCATTCATGTGCGTTAGGAGGCCAGGGCACGAACCTGCCTAGTGTCCCTTTTGCTCTTCACCCTCAAGTCCTGTTCCTCCCTTCTCACTTTCAGTGTCAAGGAGCTTACTGTCTCACCACATGGTGCCACTCATTCCATCCTTCCTAGGATGCTCGGCCAGTGTAGACACGAAGATACAATTCCAGGACCACCCTTCAGTGCCCTATGGCAGGGGGCTGTTGCATACAGCTGGACAATTGAAGTGTGTCATCACTGTACAGTGACTTGGCACTTACTCATCAGCGAGCAGAGTGTCAGATGATGGGGACACAGGGAGGTGTGAGACAGTGCTTGACCTCCAGAGCTCATGGGCTAGGTGAGTAAGACCGGAGAAAACAATGGGAATGGAGGGACCATGTGTGGCTATGGTGCACAGTTGAGGTCAAGAAGGCCTGCTGTAGGAAGCAGCACTTGATGGTAATAGACAGAACAGAGGGTGTTCCTGAAGCTAGGGTAGTGGCGTGTGCAGAGGCACTGAAGTGTGCGTGTGGGCAGCATGTTAATGTACACACCTCTGTCCTGGAGCCTGGGGACAGCTGGTCAGGCTGGGGCCATGTTCACATGTTCATCGTCTGGGGCCATCTGTCACATTTCACATTTCCATGCTAGAGGACTTCTCATCCCAGGGGTAAACGCTTATAGGTTAGAGAAAGATCTGAAAACCCGAAGGTGCTGCTCACACATGGCTGAGCAGTGGTCACTGTGGCATGGTCAGACCTTTCATGGCACCTCCGAGCACCTCAAGTCTTGGCCCTCTGCATGCAGGGCCCTGTGAGCTCCATGTCAGTAGCCTCCTTCTGCTTCTGGCCACACTGGCCTTCCTGAGCACCATGCTTCCTGCTGGCTTCTTATCAAGGCATCAGAAGGAACAGTTTCCTCAAGGATCATGACAAGCATTACAATTATTCAAGGAGAAATTACAGAACAGCCCAGAAAGGGCAGCTACTGAGTAAAGTCAAATTTAAACCTAGATGTCTGAACCCAAAGCTTACGCACAAGGTACTTTTACCTTACCATGGCATCTCTCTGTACAGTTTCTAAGTTTCCAAAGTTATTATGGGATACAAAGCACTCTGTTGATTCATGCTGTATTGATGGAGCAGTCAGGCATAAGCCTTTTGGCCTATCTGACCTCAGTTTCTACTCTGTGAAAGGCAGATAATGCTGCTTCCTGCAGGCTGTTGTAAGGAGGGAAGTGTCTGCTATTAGCCTGGTAGATAAGAAAAGCTTACAAAATGGCAAATCCAATTCAGTTCCAAATTATTTCTAATCTGTCCCAGTGATAGTTATAGAGACAGGGAGTTTTTCCTGCAAAGTGTAAGCATAAAAGCTTCAAAGGAGTCCTTTAATCTGCTCAGCAATTTCAAAACTTAATAAGAAATTTAGAAGTAAGGGCTGTGGAGAAAGCCTGCTCCTGCTGCTTGTGGAATTCGAACAAACCTTCAGGAGATGCTAGAGAAATGTTCCTCCCGGCTTCATGCCGCCCAGAACTAGTGCCTTCTCTGGCCATCCCTGTTCCTCTAGACCCCTGGCAGTGTTTGATCCCATTCATTTGTTTAACAGTTATCCAGTGAGGAGTGGACAAGTACACGCTTGGGTCTGGATGCTGGGAATCTACAGTGAACCTGTCCCAGAGCTACATGCTGGCAGAAAGGCAAACAGGGAACCAGCAAATACCAGATTGTGAAAAGTCCTGTGTGGACAGCACAGAAAGAAGCAGGAATGGTCAGCAGCAGAGGCACAATGCAGCCCCCATGTGTGTATGTGATGGAAGGCTGCATGTGCACACAGCCCCTTCACACTCTGGTCAGGGACACTGCATTGAAGTCAGGACATTGCTCGGATATCAACATCAACTGCCAAAGTTTAAATTATTTGTTAGGTTTCTTTTTCCAGCAGTTTGGGAGTTAATTAAAGATCACAATGAGACGCATTAATGCCAGTGTGTCTCACTAGGCACAGGGGCAGACACACACGCGGTAGGTTCTTGTGAGTGGATTAGTCATTGAGAGAAAAAGGTACCCGAATGACTCCCTGCTCCTTGGGGTCTGGGCTGTATCTCTTTACACAGGAGCCAGCTTGCTGACCAGCTTACCTGGCTGATTAGAACCTCTGACGGGCTAGGAATTTGCATTTCTAGCAAGCTCCTGGGTAATGCTGTTACTGTGGTGTTGGGACTGTTGCCTTAAGTGAGGAAACCTTACTTTTTAAATCTTCATTGTCTGTAGGACTAGCCTGCAGCATTCTTATGACGGCTTCTAGAGCTTTCTGATCTTCTTCACACAGAGGGTATCTGGTCAGCTCTAAAAGGCTCCATTTGAGGTACTTACAAGAAAGATTTACAGGACCTGGGTTCCGGGGAAGGAATTTTCATAATCATTGTGACAAAATCCTAGCATGAGCATAGGATTAAAATAAAATCTAGACATGAAAATTTTAATTAGAGGGCGAGTGTAGAAATCCCTGCATAGGAAGTACATAAACTCGTCAGCCTGCTCCTGTCCAGAGCGTGCAGCAGCAGTGTGTGGCCCTGATGCTGAGAGGGCCTCATGGTTCATTGGCAGGGTCTCCTGGGACACTAAGCACCTTCTCAGAGCCAGGCAGGTCATGTGAACTCGCCCTCATCACAACCGGCTCCTGCCACTGCATCAGGCATGATTGATCTCCAGACAGTGGGAATGAACCAGACAGTAGGAGAAAATGTCTACCTTTATTGTATTCTTGCCAAACAAGAAAATTGAGTTAGTCTGCTCTTTGGAATGACTGACAAAAAGCAAATACATTTGCTTTGAGTAAGGACATTTAGGTGACAATATTAGGCCCTGAAAAATCCAAAGCAGTTTAGAGACCACATCAAAACAAAATAATTCTATCTGGTAGTGTCTGCACTATCGAAACAGGTACAACAATGGAAAAAAAAAAAAAAAACAACTCCATGTTTATTTGACAGCAGACAGACAGACCTGAAATGGCCCTTGCTCTTTGCCAGTTTTGTCACGGTGTACAAGCTCCTTCAAGTCATCTGTGAGATGGAGCTGACCCCTGGTATGTCAACTGGAGTTCCTGGGATTGGGCAGGGGCACAGTTGGTGTGTGTGTATGTTCCCTGCTAGCTGTCGTCACTAAACCCTAAGCTCTACGAAGGTAGAAAATGCCATTCTGTTTCCTCCCCAGCATGCCTAGCAGAGAGCCTGGCATGGCCTGGTGGTCAGCACATTATTGTTACTACTGAAAGGATCAGGGGTGGCTAGTAAAGGTGGTGGGTAAAACAGAGCAGCCATCCAGTAGTGGGGACTGTTGGGAAGAATGCAAACCAGGAACCAGCCTAAGCCAACTGGGAGAATTGGGCTTTTGGGGCATATGTGGAGCCATCCTGCAGAAATGTGCCAGTAACAGCTGAGCTAAGGAAAGACAAGGGTAGACTACATGTGAGGAATCCTGACCATGTATGTGACAACAGAGCTACTTTGAGACTGTGTGATCTACCCCCACCTTAAGTTTATTAGCTCTGTTGACCAAAACTTGAAGAGCATGGGTTTTCTTCCTTGCAACAAGGAGATAATCATATGATGTCATCTTAGATTAGATATGAAACAACCTAGGACACAGAGAGAATTTTTTAAATAATATTCCCTGAAGAAAATTTAAAGAAAATGAGCCAGAAAGCAAATATAAAACTTGATACTTAACAAGAATTTTATGTTATTGAAAAGACTGGTTGACTTTAAAAAGTATCTTAGACTATAATTATTTTACCGTCCTGAACCTTATATTTGTGGTTTGCTAAGAATTTCTTTTTTGGGGGGGGTACTAGATTTTTCTCAGATGCTTTGAGACTGTCATATGAGTTTAACATTTTAGTTCATTAATGTGACAACTCAGTTTTAGAATGTCACATTCCTGGGATAGCCCTCACCTGGTTGTGAGGTAGCACCCAGCCTTGATTCACAGGAAGTGTGGATCTGCAGTGGAGGTGGAGGACCTATGCAATTAGATATTAGGATGAGAGTTTAAGTCACAGGGGGTGGGGAGGGGCAGCATCTTTTAGTGAATATACTACTTCTCACATTCACTCAGTGTGAATCAGTATTGAGAGTATGGAATCAGTAGAATGGCCCAAGGCTTGGGCAGAGGGTGGTTTAGTCACCCAGGATACAGAGTATAGGGGAAAGCAAGCAGGGGCCCCTGACTTTCCTTCATGCTGCCCCATCTGCCTCTGTTGCTTGTCAGGATGGCAATCATAGCCCAGTGCAGGCCCTTGGCCTGTTCTATTCTCATTCGCCCATTGCTTTCTGTGGTTTTAAAAACAGTTCATGTAGTGCATTCCTGATTTAAAATCTCTTCCAGTCGCCCATGAAGGGGCCATTTTCTGAGAATCTCTGTTTAAGTTCACGTTCTTAATCTTTCAGTATCCTCTGTATCCCATACTTAAACAATATTAATCCTGCATTAATGAGCTTTACACAGCACTCTTTCTAAATGGTGCTTTCAGTGATGGATGGCTCTGATCTTTCTAGATGTCAAATTTTTGGGTTTCTATTCTTGGAAAGCCAAAATTAAATGGACACATTTATTGCACCTTCAGGACCAGGGTTTATGACTGTGTAGTATGACTACTTTTTAAAAACTCTGACTTGCTCCATGACTTATTATTTTTTTGGTGACAACAATGATCTAACTCCCAGTGACACTAAAAAATTTTGAGGTAGATTAATTTTGATCTTAGAGTTGGAGAACAAGATGCTAATATTTCTACACCATGTGGCTGCTCTATCTAGTGTGGGTGTTTGTGTGCATACTTCCTTTTTCTCCTTTAGTTTTTGTTTTAAGCTGACACCTCCCTAGATTAATTTTTTAGTTCCTTGAACAATTTCTTTCTATCCATAGTTTAAATTTACTCATTTCCCCATGAATGGCACCTTCCAACACCTGCTTTAAATCCTCTGTATTAGGTGAATAATTTTCCTCGGGGATTATCTATGAACTTCTATGAATGGAACCCAATGATTTTCCCACCTTGACCCCACAGGACTGCACTCTCCTTAGGGCTCCTCCGCCTCCTACCTGCTGTGCCGGAAATGGCCCAGTTTTCAGTCCTTAAGATCTAGCATGGTACTTCCTACAGGGTCCTCTCCCCCAAGCCCTCCCCAACCCTGAGCCCAGGTTCCAGTAAATTAGGGTTCATCAAATGATGTTACTGGTTACCAGTGCTGACATAACGAGGAGACTTCCACCCTGGGCGCCCTGAGCACTATCACTGTTAGAGGCTCACTGCAAACATGAAGCTGCTAGAACATGGGCTTCAGACAAATCAAGGGTCAGCAAAAATCAACTCAGCAATACAGTTGAGATAAGCAGAATTGCAAGGAGTGAAATTAATTTTCCCTGGAGATCACTGCTGTGAAACCTGAGTGTCTATCATCTGGGTCATGCACACATATATATATGACCCTGTGTGTCTGTGCATTCATGAATATGTACATATATATGAATCCCTGTGTATGTCTCACCCTATGTTAAAGTGAGGTCACTGTAAATATTGTTTACTAATTTGCTTTGTTCAGTTGGTGCTATTCTATTTTCTATTTGAATTTTTTATTGCCTCTAATATGTAAATGTTATTGAAATTTCCGCTCTCAACTCCCATGTTCAATTAAGTTTTCAGTCTAAGATGACGGGCAATCCCACACCACTGGGTACCACATTGCTTAGGTTTGTTTTAAGCTAGTGCCATCTTTGACATTGCCTCCTGGAAGCCATGGTCTTCTTCTGGGTTTGTCTGATCTTTTTTCCAGGACTGTTTGATGCTTGCTCTCTCCCGATTCCCTGATTCCCTGGACCCTGGAGGCTGTGTGCAGGGGCTTGATGACTCAGATGCAGGTTTTCCCAGGTGCACTTGCACCTCGCTGCATTGTGTGCCCACTAATAGTGGAGCTAAGAGTGACTGACCCCTGGAAAGGATGGTGAGGCTCTGAGCCCCAAAGAGTCTCCTTCCACAAGAGAATTTTCTGGGTGTTGGCCCTCTGTCAGTAACAAATGCTTTAAAAATCCAATGACAGTCTTTGCCTGACAGTAATGTTGTTTTAGTTTTAGAAAGCTATTCTTCCTGTGAGTTCAGCTTTTGTAAGATGGCCTTATGTAAATTAAAACATTAATCTCATCTGCTGGGACTACATTATAGCTTTTATTTTCCATCCCCAAAGATTCCTTAAATGATGAGATTAGGTAGGCTCCTCCTGCTTCTCCGTAAATGATGAGATTATGCAGGGTCATCCCCTGGCCCTCCTTAAACGATGAGATTAGGAAACGTACTCCCTACTTCTCCTTAAATGATGAGATTAGGTATGGTCCTCCTTGCTTCTCCTTAAATGATGAGATTAGGTAGGGTCCCCTTGCTTCTCCTTAAATGATGAGATTAGGTAGGGTCCCCCTGCTTCCTCCCCAACTTGTGGATTTGTTTGCTTCAGTATTTCCATCCACTCGTATTCTGTTTTTTAATCAAACTGTCCTGGTTTGACCCGAAGGCACTTTCTGAAGTTGGCTCCACTGTCCTTCTGGTACCTGTAGAATGCTCACTGCTTTAGTTCTGATAGATGCATGTGTTCATTTCACAACCCTGGACATGCCAGCACCTCCATTTGGAGTGGAAACTGAGGCAGAGAGCAGGTGTATTGTAGCCTTTTATCCAGCTGATAAACAGCACTGATGGGACACAAACTCAGGGTGGTCTGACCGCAGAATCCTTCCCTCAGTTCTGGGACTGTTGTCTATGTCTCTCTCCCTCAGCAACACCCCACCCGACTGTCCTTCCCATTGACAAGCTCTGGGGTGGTAAGATCGATCTGGTGAGTGGGAGAAGTCCTTAGCACCAGAGTGACTCACTTGAGGAATGACTGGGTGATTAACTTAAATATCAAAACCTGTCATCTGACAAAACATGTGAGTGACAGTTGAGATACAATATTTGAAGTTAGAACAGCTCTGGGGAGTCAGTGGTGTTCTGTGGCAGTGTATGCAGTAGGCATCATAGACGTGAATGAGGAGGAACTCTTTTGAAAAAGTTTAAAATATAATTTGTTAAACATCAACTGAGTGCTTAAGAAAACAAATGAGACATCTTTAGAAAATTCCAGAACCTTCTTTTTTCTTTCTTAAAACCCCAAACAAAATAAAATGCAGAAGCCTGTGCCAGATGAGGCTAGCAGTGCATGGACAAGTGCAGCTGCTCTCAGGAAGTTCTGTCTTTGAAAGAGCAAAGGCTCCCACACGTGCCTTCGCTTGTGCCACCCTGTACGTTAGCACCACCAGTGCCCTTTCCTTGGCTTAGAGAAGGCAATGGGCCCAAGGGCTAGAACTCTCAGTGGTAGCTGAATACCAGCTACCTGCATTGACATCCTGATGTGTGCTGGCCATACTGAGCCCAGGCTCCTCTGCAGGCCACTGGCATGATCTATCTGGCTCTGCTTTCTGACAAGTCTCCCAGGTGACTAGAATGCACAATGAAGCTGGGGAGTCGCCCTGCTCTGTGCCCTGCCTTGACAGGTGCTTACTGCTCTGTCTGGCGTCTCCTCCTGGAAGTCCTCAGTTCTTTGCCCTGTGCTGCCTGCTGCAGCATTGGTCTCTAGTACTGGTGCTGCCTATCCCTATCCTCTGTCACATACTCTCCTTGGAGCATAGTGTCAGTGACTGGCATGACGAATGTGCTCAGTATGTATTTACTTTAAGGTAGGAATGTTCTTGATCCTGACTAGTGCCTGGGATTGCAAGGGAAGGGAAGGGGAGAGAAGGGAAGCAAGGGAAAGGAAAGGGAGAGAAGGGAAGAGAGGGAAGGAAGGGAAGGAAGAGAAGGGAAGGAAAGGGAAGGGAAGGAAAGAGAAGAAAGGGAAAAGAAAGGAGGGAAGGGGAGGGGAGAGAAAGGAAGAGAAAAGCAGCCCTAGTTATTCAGGGACTCAATGTATGGAGAGCAGGCCAATACTCTGTGGCCTTTGAGACCACTGGTTCCCTCAGGATGCTGGGAGTGTCCTGAGGAGACTTGGTTCCTGGAGCTGTTTGAGTGGAGCCCAACTTCCTCCTCATCCCACTCTGAGCAGGCCTCATGGGAGCCCATGTCTTCTGGCTCCCCGAGTATTGGTCACACATGCTAGCAGGTGCCCTGTGAGCTTCCAGAAAGGACTCTTCTGAACCCCAAACACCACCTGCTCTGTTGTCATTGGTCTGGGCAGCAGGCAGCCCCCCCCATGACACACCTTGAGGTATTTTTTTGTCTGTGTTCTATTTTATATCTGTGCTGTTGAACTATGCAGCTACTTTAAAAAGCAACTTAAAACTCATTAAAGAAAGTATCCCTATGGGTAGGCTTGTGGCCTCAATGTCAATACATATCTGGTAAAGAGAGGAAATTAAAACTCACATCAGTGTATTTCATCTGGATACCAGCTGGAGCATCTCTGGGGGAGCAGGGCCGTGTGCAGTGCAAAGAGCAAAGAGCAAAAAATTCCCATCCTCTCTGGACTGTCCCTGTGCTTCTGGGACCTCAGGTTGCTCTGCAGGAAAGCGAGGCCTGAGCTGCTTCCCTCTCTGGCCTTTGCCAGAGCAGCGTGAGCAAATGGACCTGTGTCTGGGTCAGGCTGCAGTGCTTGGAAGGCATTGATATCCAGGGCCATTACGATGACCACTTCCCAGGCTTGCTCCTCTTATTCTCCCAAGCTCGATGGAAATTGGCCCCACGTTCTTCTCTCCCTTTTCTTAGTTTTCTGTTTCTTTTGCTCCTTCTGGCTGTTCCTCTCCCTTTCTCTTCCCTAGTCTTTCACTGTTCACTGCCTACCCCTTGGTGTCTGGAAGTTTTCATCTAGTACTGCTCCTCCTCGCATGCCCTTTCCACTGTCAGCCCTGCGTCCTCTATGCCTGGAGGTTGGTGGGTGCTGGGGACACTCAGGTAATCTGTGAGTCCTCTGTGCCTGGAGGTTGCTGGGTGCCTTATGCAGAATGTTGCCTTATGCAGAATGACAATGTCTCAGCTTTGACTCCTGGGCACCTGCTTTGTGTCACAGGCTGAGTGGTCTGTGCAAATTATGGGTAATTCTCAAGCATCCCTGGAGGGTGTTACCGTGCTCCTTTGCAGTGATGGATCGCCCAGCATGGAAGTGGCCTGGTCATCTGCCCTGAAAGCAGAGGGCATCCAGGAACATAGCTGGCCTCCTTGGGACCCCTTCAGACTTTTCCCTGGATACTCAGACAAGTAGCCCAGTGATCACACATGTTCTTCTCCCCACCTCGAAATCAGAGCAGTGATCAAACTTATATCTGTCTCCACACCAAAAGCTCAGAATCCTGCATTTATGGAAGTCTGTGGGAAGATGTCATTTTTCTCTCCTTTCTAGTTCAAATCTGAGCTTTGTAAGTTTGCTGGCATAAGAAGTGAGCGGCTCTGTCCTAGAAAGTGTTTGCAGCTCTGTTTTGCAGACTTGTGTCTTCCTGATTCAGGTAAGAAGTGAGCCCTGCAGTATCTGCTCATAAAACTGCTTCCTGACTGAGGTAGTCTGTGGTTGGGCTGTGTTTGTGAAGCAATGGAAGACACTGAAAGAGCCTGTGCCCCTCTTTCATGTGCATCCCCTGTGTCCATCTCCTGTGGGGATGACCAGTGTCTCCAGCGGAGTGTCATTTGGAACACGTCTCCACATTGTAGATGTATGTGCTGTGGATTTAGGAGATTATTGGGGAAGCTTCTTCCCGAAGCTCAGGAATACTGCTACACGCAGAGGGGTGTTTGAGACCTCCCTCTCTTTAACTGGAAGACTTGCTTACCTCTGCCTGAGTCACACAAACATTCATGGAAATTTTGGGGAAATAGCTAATAAACAGCAGCTACCATTTATTATCATTTAATGTTTTAGCTCTTTTTTGCTGCTATAACAAAATCCCTGAGGTAAGTACTTTATAAATAAAAGAGATTTATTTAACTCATCAACTAGTAGGCTGGCTGTCCAAGATTGGGCTGCTCTAGGCCTCCTGGAAGATTAGAAGCATGCTTGAAAGATACTACATGACAAGACAGGAAGCCAGAGAGATTCAGGGGTTAGGCTCCCTCTTGCATACATTTAAGACTATTTTTTATTGACAGTCTTAATACATGCAGGTAATATGCTTTGATAATCCCCTCCCACCACCTTCTCTTGTTGTTCCTCCCTGTCTTCCTTCCACTGAAATTTTTCCTTCCAACCAGTCTCTCTTCTACTTTATATCTTTCTCTTTATCCTTCGCCAGCATCCATGATGGGATGCTGATGCTCCAGATTGTGCAGGTGACAAGGGTCACTGCGAGGTCATGAATGCAGCATTTACTTCATGTCTGGAAGACAGTGATCCAGAGCCCTCCTCCTCATGCTTTGGTTCTTACATTCTTTCCACCCCTTGTTCTACATTGCTTCCTGAGCCTGGGAGGGAGTGACAGATGTCACTTAGTGCTGAGCACTCAGTAGCCACTTTGACAAGTCTGAGCCTCCTTAAGTCTCCACCACCTGCAAAGAGAAGTGTCTCTGACCTCAGGGGGCACTTGGGGATAGGTGGATCAGGGCTGGGGGAGGAGGTCTCTGCTGCAGGGGAGCACTGGGGACAGGTGGTTCAGGGCTGTGGGAGAAGGTCTCTGCTGCAGGGAGCAGTGGCAAGGTGGATCAGGGCTGTGGGAGGAGGCCTCTGCTGTAGGGAGCACTTGAAAGGTGGTTCAGGGCTGGGGGAGGAGGTCTCAGTGCTGCAGGGAGCACTAGCAAGGTGGATCAGGGCTGGGGAGGAGGTCTCTGCTTCAGGGGAGCACTGGAAAGGTGGATCAGGGCTGGGGAGGAGGTCTCTGCTGCAGGGAAGCAGAGCAGGTTTGAGAAGTCACTGGTACTGGGGGGAGGGGTGGGATTTGAAAGCACTGTCATTCATGCTTGGGAAAGTCTCTCCTATTAAGTCACTGTGACCAAGTACCTGGGACAACCATTCTGTGGAGAGGAAAGGTTGATTTAGGGTCATAATTGTGATGGTTTTAGTCCATGATTCATGATCCTCATTGTGTATCATGGTGGAGTGTGTGGTAGATGATCAGGAAGCAAAAGAGAGATGAGGTAGTGGCCAGGAGTCCTCCCTGGTGACTGACATACTTGACACTGGGCCCACCTTATACAGGTCCCACTTCCTCCCAAGAATACTATCCCAGGGGCCAAGCCTTGAACACACGGGCCTCTGGGATGTTCAGCATATAATCTACCATCTACCATCTCTCTAGATCTTGCTGGGGGGGGGCTCTCAGTCTTGAACACATGGGCCTCTGGGACATTCAGCATATAATTTACTGTCCCTCTAGGTCTTGCTGGGGGCTCTCGGCTAGTGTTGCTTGCCCTCCCCTGAACTCTGAAAATGGTCTTCTTTTTGGGGTAAGTCTAGATCTTTGAGAAAGCAAACTAGTTAGTGGAAGGGACCAGTGGGGAGAGCCCCAGGTGTGGAGAGGACAGCTCCTGCAGCTCTCTCTGTGAGCATGGTGGGCGTGAGGTGGTGCAGGGTCTTCCATTGCTTCAGAGTCACATGCTGTCCATGAGAACTGGGCAGCTCTTGAGTTGTGTGGAAGGTGCTCTTTAACATTCCCCAAGGACCTCAGTGAGGAATTGGCATCTTTTCCTGGCTTTCAGGGAATGTCGCCCTTAACTGAGTGAGCCATGTGCTCGGCATCACAATAGCACGTCATGCATATATAAGTATCAGCATATATTGCTGATAAACTCAGTTACTTCTGCTAGAGTGTAAATAATGCAACATTTATCTTGGGTATAGATTTCTGTTTTCATTAACTTGCAATAATAGTTTTCTTGATTTGTGTGATTTAAAAATGTTGGTATTAACTTTTAGCATTAAACATAATGACTATGCAGTCTTGATACTTCTGCACCTGAAAATAAATTCTCACTCCTATTGACAAGATCCGATGGCTTAAGATTGTTTTTCTTTCCTGCTTTAATTGAAAACAACACAGGGAAATAAAAATGTGTTTTTAATGAAGTATATAGTCATGAAAAGGATAATTACTTATACTAGAAATAATATTACTGGGGCTGGAGAGATGGCTCAGGGGTTAAGGCACTTGCCTCCAGTGCCTAAGGCCCCCGGTTCAATTCCCCAGGACCCACATAAGCCAGACACACAAGGTGGTGGCCCTGGTGCACTCGCGCTCTCTCTCTCTCTCTCTCTCTCTCTCTCTCTCTCTCTGCTTGAAAATGAATAAATAAAATATTAAAAAAAGAAATATTACTCAAGCAGTAATGTTAAATGTAAGTATTGTAGCCATTTAATGACTTTTAAAAGTTTTACTTACTATTTTATTTTATTTATTTTGAATGTCTTCATAGCCTAGGCTGGCCTGGAACTCGATGTAGTTCAGTTTACTCTTGGATTTGCAAACCTCCTGCCTCAGCCTCGCAGGTGCTGGGATTCAAGGCCTGTGCCACCACACCTGGTTTAAAGATTTATTTTTAACTGGCAGATCACAGCTGTCCATGCTTCTGAGGTGTGATGCTGATCCATGTGTACAGTGTGTAATGGTCCAGTCAGGGAAGCTTGCTGATCCATTTCTCTTTCCTGTACCAGTTCATTGCAGCAAGAGCATGTAACATCTTGAAGCTATTTTGTCAGATACAATATATTGTTATTAACTGTAGTCACTATGCCACACAGCAGAGTGCCAAACTCATTCTTCCCATCAACCTCTGAATCTGTATCCACTGACCTCCATTACTCCCTTCCCTCTGCCTGTCCTCCACTTCTAGGGGTAGGGGTTAGGACTTCAGCCTTTTCAGATTCCACGTAGAAATGGGATCAGAAAATCGCTATCTAATGTCCTCTAGGCTCACCCAGGTGTCACATATGGTAGGATTTCCTTCATTCTTAGAGATGAATGGCTTCCCATCATGTGTCTGTTCTGTTTTTAAATATCCATTCATCTGAGTTAGTCATGGACACCACGGTTACTCGGTACCTTCACTACTACAGTGAACATGGAAGTACAGAAATACCTTCAGTATACTAATTTCAATTATTTTGACTGTATAACCAGTAGTAGGATTGCTGGGCTGTGTGGTCATTCTGTTGTTAGTATTTTTGAGGCACTTCCATATCATTCTTCCAAGTAGTTGTATGAATTTGTTATAATAACACGGTGTAAGAGTTTCTTTGCTGCTACATTCTCACCTTCCTGTTATCCTTTTGCCAGTAGCCATGAAGCTCAGTGTTTCCTTTTTCTTTTGAGGCAGTGTCTCAATCAAATACAGACTGTTCTAGAACTCACTCTGTAGCTCAGGTTGGCTTTGAATTCGATGTAGTCCTCTAACTCAGCCTCCTGAGTGCTGGGATTAAGGGCATGTGCCACCATGCCTTGCAGTTCATAGTGATTTTAATGTCACTCTGTGATGTGTGACTTTGAGCATTTCTTCCTGTGCCTGCTGCCATTTGTATATCTTCCTGAGATAGACCTATGCAAACCCCATGCCCATTTTTATTAGTATTGTTTCTTGTTATTGAATAGCTTGAGTTCTTTATGTATTTGGGCTATTATTCACTTAGGATTTGCAAACACATGCTCTTATACTATTATCTTCTCACTTGATTCTTTAGTATGTTGTGATCTCATTCATCTGTTTTTTTTTCCCAAGGTAGAGTCTTGCTTTAGTCCAGGCTGACCTGAAATTTACTATGTAGTCTCAGGGTGGCCTCAAACTCACAGTGATCCTCCTGCCTCTGCCTCCTGAGTGCTGGGATTAAAGGCGTGTACCACCACGCCTGATGTCATTTGTTTTTTTTTAAAAACTATATTTTTTATTAATTTGTGTGTGTGTTTGTGTGTGTGTGCCTTTGTCTTGCTGCTACAAGTGAATGCCAGATGCCTGTACCACTTTTTACATCTGGCTTTATGGAGGTGTAACAGTGGAGCTGGGGATTAGAATCTAAAGAGTACCTAGCTACTTCCAATGCACCTCAGAACTTAATGAGTACCTGAATTCTTATCTATAAAGAATTAAAATTATAGACCACCAGTTGATAAGGTATAGTGGGAGACTTTATTCAAAAGAGAATGTTACAGAGATCTCCAGCCACCAGTGTGGAGAGAACATGTGGGAGAAGGTTTAACAAAGTCTATGCTGTTTAGCCAAACAAGCAGAAGAAGGAAAGATAACAGAGGCTCCATCATGAGGAAAAAGGCTCATGTGAGAAAAATCTTGAGCTCCCCCCCCCCCAGTCACCCCAGCCTAATTGCTGGGGTGAGGGAAGGCCTTAGATTCCCAAGGCCTAGAAATTCAGAAGTCTTTCTCTTAAGAAGCCATATGGAGGAAAAAAGAGGCTGAACTTTGTTTCAGTGACTTTTTAAGACCTCTGCCAGGTAAGTCAGAGAGAGAGAGTTGGTTGGTCCATACCTGACCAATCTGTTTTTGCATCTAGGTTTGAGCTCTAGCTAGACACCTCCCACTCAGGGGGCTGGGGGAAGGTCAGGCCTCTAATCTGTGAACTTGCCTGAAAGTGTAACAGGGGTGCTTGGGAATTGAACCCAAACCAGCAGGGTTTGCAAGCAAGCGCCTTTAACCACTGAAACACCTCACAGCCCACCATATCTAATTTTTGCTTCTTTGTTATTCTTTGGGATCAAGTTTGAGAAATCACTGCCCAAACCTATGCCATGGACTTACGTTTTTTTTTTCTAGAAATGTCAGAGGTTTGAGTCTTCAATTTAAACCTTTAATTCATTTTGAGCTGATTTTTATATATAGTGAAACATAAAGATCTACTTTCATTCTTCTGCCTGTAGATAACCAGTTTTCCAGGACTATTTATTGAACAGACTGTCCTTTCTCCCTTCACATTCCTCATCTCTTCATGATGAAGACCTCTCACACATGATGTGTTTAAAGCATGTAACTCAGAACATAGAGGTCACATGTGACAAAGCCACAACAGCTAACACACTACCCTCTCCCCTCAAAAACTTGACAGCTTGTTTTCCAAGATCTAGAACAGGACAGGAGTGACTACCTCCATCATTTCTGCCCACCTTAGCACCAGAGTCCAGCCCAGAGCAGGTAAGCTAGACAGTCCACCTTAGTGCTGCAGCCTGGCCCAGAAGAGGTAAGCAAGAGTACCTGAGTAGGAATGGACAAAGTTAAATTTTCTCTGTTTGTAGATGGTATGACCTTATTTAGCCAGAATCCTAAAGACTATGCCCAGAAAACTGTTAGAAGTAATTAATCGGAGCCACATTGTAGGGTGCAGCACCAATATGAAATTGGCAGTAGCATTCTAATATAGGAAAATGTCTGAGAGAAGAAAAGACTCTTCTAATACCTGCAGGAAATACTTAACAGTAAACCAAGGAAGCGAAGCATCTCCATGCTGAGAACTCTATCACATCAATGGAAGAAGACACAAATAAGTAGAAAAGTGTCCTCCATTCATGGATTGGGAAAATTAATATTGTCAAATTGCTTATGTTACCTGTGTGACCTATAGTGCAATCCTTATTAAAATACAATGGCGTACTTTACAGAACTGGACAAAAGGCCCCAAACAGCCTCAAGGAACAGGAACTTCTCTCTGCCTTCAAATTATACTGAGATAGTAATCAACAGTGTGGTTAGTAGGCAGAATAAAGAACCCCAAATAAATCCACTCATTTACAGCCACCTGAGGGTTTTTTTATTTGTTTGGTTTTGTGTGTGTGTGTGTGTGTGTGTGTGTGTGTAGGTCAGAGTACTTTAGGGTGCAGCTCCACAAGCTTCTGGTTGTTTCTGTCTCCTCTCTCTCGCTGTAGGTGTGCTGGGATTATAGACACTAGCACTATAGCATTCAGCTTTTCGTGGGTACTGGGGATCTGAACTCAGGTACTCACGCTTGTGTGACATGCACTTTATCTATGGAGCCATCTTCCCAGCCCAGCCAGCAGATTTTGACATTAATAACTTTTAAGCAAATTAAACAGAATTCTCTTAAGTAAGAAACAAAGGGTTCTTTAAACTGGTTAAGCCAAATGTGAAGCTTGTGCCATAGTTACACTCTTCCTGGCCTTTAGTGGCCTTTATATTATTTGACCTTTTCACAGTCTTATGACAGTAGCTCTTGGAGATCAGTTTCCCTTCTTTATTGACAGAGGCTGAGGCTCAGGGCACCTCCTTTGGCTGCTTTAGCAGCCTGGCCTTGCTTCCCTGCCTTTCAGTGGCCTCACTTGCCCTCACCTGTAGCCCACCTCTGCCTGAAAACTCCTCAGGCAGCTTCCTAAATGGCCATTTGTTTGCACCGCCTCTCACTTCAGGGCCTGTGTTGCTCCACGGTGTGGCACCTGTGGCACTCCACCATGTGGGCCCTGTCCCCCTCCCAGGCAGAGGCTGCTCTCAGTCTGTGGTGTGGCCATGTGGCCGACACTTGATGCTGCAATGTCCAGGGTGCAGGCAGAGTGAGTAGGACTGTCTCCTTCGAGGGTGGGCAGTACACTGGGGAAAGCCTGCAGCAAGGTGGGGTTTGTCCACCTCTGTCTGATCTTCTTGGGTGCAGGCTGTTAGGAGAGATGAAGATGGATTTCTGTGATCCCTAATCCCTGGCATTTTGGGGGTCTCTGGGAATGAGTATCCCCTAGCCTCCTGCTGTTCTCCACTGGGCACTTCCACCTTCACTTCTCCATGAAGGATCCATCTCTCACTGAGTCTGTGTATGTGCCCATGCACTCTGGCCCCTGGGGCAAGAGGGCGGCTTGTTTCCTTGGCGCATTAGTGAAGAATATTGTCACTGGGTGCAGCTCTGTGTCCCCTGTTCTCCATAGGTCTGGGGCCTGCATGCTCAGCATTGGTTGTGGCCTCTGACAGTGACAGAACCAGGCTGCGTTTGAGAATGTGGTGGGATGGTGGGCAGCCAGGGGAAGAGTGTCTCTTTCCTTCTTAGTCATCACGTCTTTTCACACCTGCAGTCTTGTGAGGAGGGCAGGGCTTGGCACAAGTGCCACCAGCTCTGACCCAGGCATGTGGCTGTGCTGTCTTTCAGCTAAGCAATGGGTTTACATTTTTGCTTTAGGATAGTTCATGGAATTTACTTATGCATTTGGGGCGGTGTTCTTTCATAATGAAAGCAGCATTTAGATGCAAACGAAAGAGGACAAATAATCTGATCAATAAATGGGAAAAGGAGCCAATCAGATTGTCATGGTTTGATCCAGGTGTCCCCACAAACAAATGAATGTGTTCTGATAGATCGATCCTCAGCTGAAGGCAATTTGAGAATTAGAACCTCACTAGAGCTGTGTTGTTGGGGCGGGCTTTTGGGGGTTATAAGCCAGCTCCCCCTTGCCAGTATTTGGCACACCTTCCTGCCGCTGTTTGCAGTGCTGTGGCAGGGGTGATGTCCAGCCCTCTGCTAATGCCATCGTTTTCCCTGCCAGGATAGAGTCTCCCCTTGAGTCCATAAGCCAAATAAACCCATTCCTCCATAAGCCACTTTTGCTTGGGTTCTTTCTGCGCAGCAACTAGAAAGTTGACTGCAACACAGATAGTACTCAAAAGAAGTACAAATGGCCAATAAATGTTTTTAAAATATTCAATTTTTTTAGTCATAAAAAAAATCTCAGCCCAGTCAGAATGGACACCATCAAGAAAACAGTGGCCACACATGCTGATGAGGATGTGGAGGGTGCTGGTGGGAATATAAAGTGGTGTGTCCACTCTGGAAGAACCACCTATAACCTAGCCATACCACCCCAGAAGGAATCTAAGTCAGTGTACCCACAGAAATGCTTGCACACCCACGTGTAAGGCAGGTCCATTCACAGTAGCCAGTCATGGAGCCGGCCTCCGTGTCTGCCAGTGGGTGAATGCACCAAGAATATGTGGCACTCAGCACAATAGTGCGTTAGTCTGCCGTACCAAGGAAATGATGTCATTTGCGGGAACATGGGTGGAACTGCAGATATATTAAATGAAATGATCCTGACTTGTAAAGACAAATGTCATGTTTCCTCTTCTATGTAGTATCTAGATTATAGAAAAACCACCTGTACAAGTAGAAAGAGGATCTGCTTAGGGACAAGGAGCAGGACCAGGGGAGGGAAAACAGGAGTAGGGTGGAAGGATGGAGGTGGGGAGGGAGGATGGGCATGGAGGGTGGGTGAGGAGGGTGGGGATGAGGGTGAGTTGGGGGGAGGACGGGGTAAGGAGGGAGGATGGGACTGGGAGGGAGGACAGGAGTTGGTAATAGGGGGAAATGCATACAAATCTCTTCTGCATTTTATTTCTAAAAACAAAGAGAGGTAACTAACTTAACTGATTTAAGTACAAAAATGGTTCACCAAGTAAACACACCATTCCCTCTGCCAAGTGGACATGATACAGTAATTGATAACTAATATCGTAAGCGACACAGAGAGAGAGTTTTTGGAATTCCCCCCCCCCCCTCCGAGTTCGTGTCCTCTGATGCAAAAAGAATTATACACAGGGACAGAAGTAAATCCTTTTTACACACATTTATTCTGATATGTTTAATTGGGAAGAGGAAAAGTGGGATGGAAAGGCAGATCAATCACCATGTGGTTCGTGAGGTCATAAAACATTCACAAAGTGCATAAATCACCCAAAAAAGTGAAGAAACAAAATAACACACATGTTAAAGAAGATTTCCCTTCTTTCCCCCCTGATCTTTGCGATCAGAGAGGGGGAAAAATAACACTCACCGGCCAGGTTCCAATCACTTCCTCACCAGCAGTCCGGACAGACGGCAAAAGCTAAAAGGCTCCTCCCAAGTTTAAGTTTGGACTTTTAAAGATTTCCTTGCTGCGGGGAGTGGTCAGCTGTGGCCTGGGAGGGTAGCGTGATGTGACGTCCTCTGTCTGAAGCCATCCCTTTCTACCTGTGGGGGGTTCTTCCTCCTAACCCCTCTCAGACAGTCAGTATCACTATGGAAAGTTTTCTCTCCATCTTCCTGCCTGTGCTTGTAAAAGAAGAGGGTAATACTTACATTCAGTCTTGGCTCAATTAAGCCAGTGCATATGTATGTACTTAGGAGATGGCATTCTCCTACATGTCGTCTAGGCCCGGGAGGTGCATCCACCTGCTGAGTCTTTTCCCTGGCAGCCTGCTTCTCAGCGTGGCAGTGTTTATGTCCCTGTCACTCACTCCTGCAGGGAATGCAGTTCTCTAGGCCTGGCCAGGAGTAAAGGTCAGGCCTATCCCAGAGTCGAGGCTGGCTCACAGGGTCAATCAGAGGCATATGGCTGTTTTCCAGCTGGCTGTTATTGAGGACTTTCTCACCTCATGCTTGTACTCAGAGCTGCTTCTTGCTGTGAGGCCAATTAGACTGACATCCAGACTTAGTTTGCTATGGTGTTCCTCTCTCCCCCGAAATGATTCCTTTGATTATGTCATTGGGCTCAGTGACCTCTGCATAGTGCTCTCTGTTTTGGCCTGCCCATTGGTCAGTTCACTTGTCTATCCTCCTCTCTCCTTCACTGTTTCTTAGTAAATTGTTCAGGGTGGAGAAGAAGGGATATGGACAAGACACATGAACCAACCTACATGCAGGTCCTCCACCCAGCACCCGCATTTCCTCTGGGCAGGCGCACCTCTAAGAGGCCTGATTCGGTCTTTTATATTGTCTTTTTTATTGTTTTCCAGTGCTGGTCCCAGGACCTGGCACCTAGTGGGCTAAGCACACATTTTGGATTAAAGAGTAAAAAAGCTAAAATGGGGGAAAGTATGAAAACTTGAGTAGCATCTCTTTTTTTCATATTTAGAGTTGTGTGTGAGAAGTTGAAGGAGGCTATGCATGGGAACCTTCTCATTTATCTTGGGAGAGAAGGAGTCAGACACAGTGACCCAGACACAGTGCTGCAGATGGGGCAGACCACTGGGTTCTGTGGGTAGGGAAAGCCCCAGGGGAGCCGGTGTGCACGATGATGGTGGCAGGAAGGAAGTGCCAAGGCTAGGTCAAGAAGGCCTTGTTGCCAAGACTGATATTTATGAAATTTGCATTTCTTTAAGTAAACCCTAGATTTAGTAGTCAAATGGTAGCAGGATTTGTTCTGCCTTCTCCTGTATTGGAGAATGAAATGGAAAACTGAGAGCGCGTGTAACCATGGATCTGTGTGCAACAGAGCATTTGAAAGTCCATGTGGAGGCAGGGGTATGAGGTGGGAGGGAGAGGTGAGGTGTGAGGAGAGGTGTGTGGTATGAGGAGAGGTGTGAGGTGTGAGGAGAGGTATGCCATGAGATGAGCTGACGTTAATGTAAATTAATGTAATCTGTAAAGCTGTGTAGAATGGTTTTGGGGAAGCAGCCATTCTGAAAATATTTGTGAAAAGGCAGCTAAAGTACTGGGTAGTTACTTTGGGAAGCCAACATTCCTAAGCCGTATTTCTTTTGATTTAGTTGAAATATGTAGCAAGTAGATAGATCAATGGGCCATGTTGTTGGGGAAACTTGCCTGCTTCAACATGAGACCATAATTTAAAGAAATTTTTGATGTATGTATGCACAGACAGATTTCCAAACAAAGGAGGCCAAGATCGGAGTGATTAAGGGAACGGGGAGTGACAGTGACTCCTGGGATGGTTTCTCAGACCGCTGTGGCTTACAGGGCAGGCATGAGGGAGGCCGTGCAGGCTGCAGGAAGGAAAGTTAGCGCCCCATGCTAGAGAGCAGCAGCTGCTTAACAGCCCACTGGGGAGGGAGGTCAGCGCCTACCATGGCGGCAGCCTTGTCACATATCAACCGCTCTATGGAGACAGCACCCTGGCTCTGGACACATGGCCAGTCCACACGAAGGACGATGGCGGTGCAGCAGTTCACCTACTTATGCCAACAATGGACTTCTAAGTAATCTACTTGAAACAGTGACATTGAAGGAAATGAAACCACTGATGAAACCAGAGCAGGTCCATGTAAAGTCCTCAGGGGAACTGAAGAGTTGAAAAAAGTCTGTGTATATGGCTGTTGAGGCAAAAATCATGAAAACAGTGGGCGGTGGTGTGTGAGACTTTTCCTGAGGGGACTTGAACACATGTCTTCCCCCCAGATAAGGCACAAATGACCAACCAAAGGACAATTACACCAAAACCAGTTTGGTGAACCAATGATTTTATTGGGGTATCTTATGGAGCAGGGTGAGGGATTGTTCACTGGAGCACAGGGCCCTCAAAGCAGCACTTTGATGGAACTTCCTGTGTCACAATAACTCCTGGCTGCTCCTCCCTCGGCCTTGGGGTGAGGGCACTCCCAAGAAACCACGTTAGAAGGAGCTCCTTATTCCTGATGCCCCCTGAGGTCACGAGATGTCACACATTATTGCATACCCCTGAGACAGTCAGGTGCAGGGAGGGGGGTCTAATGACCCCCCACACCTTCTCTTGTAGGTTGACCCAGCTGCTTTTAGTAAAGCTGGCAACAGCTGTTTACACCTTTCAAAGGGGAGGGAATTTGCCACGTAACAGGTGGGTTAAAGAGGAGACTGGGTGAAGACTGAAGGTGAGTGAGTGAGACAGGAGAAAACATGAGAGGGAGGCTCCAGTACATGTCTAGTTGGGAGTTCTGGCATTGAGTAGTAGAAAATATCCTGCAGAAAAAAGTATCCAAAGAGATGACTGAAAATCAGCTTAAAAACTAAATGTGTGAGCCCTTTTAATTGAGTAAGTACACCAAGTCATCAGTTCTCACATCTAATGAGAGTGATCAATCCTCAGAGCCAAGAACTTAACAACAAACCCCAATCAGGACGAACACAGAAAATCACATCAGGGTACATTATAATCTGTTGAAGAGAACCTCTGAAACAGCCAGAGTGAGAGCTTGTGACATCTTGTCAAGACACACACCGCTGGGTGACATTGGGATTCCATCTTTCATTCTGTGAAAGGAAGCAGCCATAAACCTAGGAATCTGTCCTTTAAAAGCATCTTTTAAAAAGGCAGGTGAGAGCTGGGCATGGTGGCACATACCTTTAATCCCAGTACTCAGGAGGCAAAGGTAAGGAGGATCTCTGTGAGTTCGAGGTCAGCCTGGGATCAGAGTGAGACCATACTTTGAAAAAAAAATGCAGTTGAAATATAGGCATATACACATTGAGATAAGAGTTCCTCAAGGAGGTCCAGTAAAGGAAACGACACCTCGGATGTCTCAGTGTGCTGGGATGGTAGACAGATGGGTAACAGCAAAATAACTTACATGCTTGTTGCCTTTGAAGGGTTTTGTTTTCTTAAAAGAAAATTGATTATAAGTAAAAATAGTTTTCAAAATATAAAGTGAAAAAAGATGAAAAATGTGGGTACAGGGGAGAAATGGGAATACATGGTGCTCAGGTCTTCTCTAGATTTCATGATGATATCATTTAAAGATAGTGATGGTTCATCTGGCATGTTATAACTATAGAATTCCATAGAAGAGAAGGTTTCAGACAACATATCTTGTCAGGAAGCAATGCCGGCAAAATAGAATCCTGAAAAATAATCATAAAATAAGGAAGGAAATGAGAAAAGGAAGGAAAAAGAGATGAGTCAAAAGTGAGTGGTGGATTAAATCCAATCATACCTATGATTTTGTTAAGTGTAAAAGGCTAAAAGTTTTGATTTAATGATAGAGACTGTCATACTGGACAAAAAAGTCATGACTCAACTATTTACTATTTATAGTCAATATTTAAATGCAAAACCATACATTAAATGTGAAAGAATCAGAAAAGATATTCATGTAAACACTTATAAGAAGAAAGCAGCAATCTATTAATCTATTAAAATAATCTATTTAGTATTTAGACTCAGTATAGTCCTCATCAAAATTCCAGCAGGATTGTTTTTTAAAAGAAGTTGGTTGCTTTCTTTTACAGTTTCTGTAGAAGTGTGTAGGGACTAGAAGAGCAGACCCCAGAGCCACAGTGGTAAAGGCACTGAGGTCTTGGTTTAAGAATAAATACAGAGATTAACAGGGTCCAGGCAGGGAGTCCAGCAGCAGACCCACCCACTCACAAGTATTGAGGTAGATCAGGGGATACAGCATTGATTCTTCTCAACAAAGACACTAGAAGACCTAATAATCCTCAAGCAGACCACCAACTTCGCCCCCTACGAGAGTGATGATTCTGAGTGGTGGTGAGACCATGGTTGGAACTCTTGTGCGCTGTCAGTGAGGAAGAAAGAGAACTATTTAGTAATTTCTTATGAAATCAAACCATTACTTCCCCTTGAGACCCATCAATTTCACTCCTAGGTATTTCCTGTGTGTGTGTGTGTGTGGGGGGGGTGAACGGCATTGGTTCACACAAAGACACAGTAGATGTTCATAAAAGCTTTATTTGTTGTGGCCCCAAACTGGAAACAAGCAGATGTCCATGTCTAGGCGAATAGGTGAAGATGCTCAGCACACCCCCACAGTGGAATAAACTCAGCAGCAAAAAGAAATGGACCATTGGTATGCCCAGTGTGATGATTAAGTTTTGATGTCAACTTGACCTATCAAGTAATCTTGGGTGGGTCTATGAGGATGTTCACAGGAAGGCAGCCTCTCAGTAGGGGGCAGGATGTAAGGAAGCTCAGGAGAGCTAGAAGTAAACATCTTTTCCTGTGTGGGCAGTGCAGGAAGGAAATTCCAGAGGCTCGGGAAGCCATTAAGTCTTGGATAGAATTGCAAGACCCCACCCTAGGGCTATATAAAGGGGAAAGAATTCTCTACTTCTCCTCCTGCCTGTTTGCTAGTGTGTATGTGGTGTTGGTGATGGGTTTTTCTCTCTGCTCAGACCTGTGAAAGAGGACCAGCCTCTTTCACTTTTATTGGACTTCCCCTGGATCTGTAGCTTGAATAAATACTTTCCTCCCCAAAACTGTGCCTGGTTTGAAGATTCATCCCAGTGGTGTGTGGCTGACTGTGGCACCCAGCAATAGCAAATCACCCTGAAAACTTGTTTCCTCTGCTGAAGAAGCTAGGCTAGAGAATGCCTCCTACTTGGTTCTGCTCGTGAGGAACTGTGAAATGTATGAGACCAAACTACTGCCAGAGAGCAGAGTGGGTCCTTGATCATGGCTTCCGGTGGAAAGACACTGACCCGAACAAGAAGGAGCCAGACAGAGTTTACTAGAGTGATTCCCTGTGTGTATTCTGCCCAAAGTTACCCTCATGAACTGACTCATTAGAGATTGTTGCATGACGCTGAGAACAACAGCATTTGACTACATGCTAATTATTCTTCGATGGAACTGATCAGGACACCTCTTCTGCATTTAGAGAAAGCTTTCACTATCTCTCTTCATTCTTCCACCTGACATGTTCAGGGGCACCCTGTTTTCCTTTATCATAGAGCTTAGCACACACTGACTTCTAATTCCTCCCATCCCTGCCCCCCACATGAGAATGTTAGAGCAGGAGTGCTTTGGCTGTGGGTACCCCCAGAGCACTTCCCTTGGTGGGCATGGATAGTGGGCATGCAGCAAGCGTGTGCTTAGGAGAGCAGCTTCGTCTTGCACATCTCCTTCTAGGTGTCAAGGCCAGTGCCAGGTGCTCTCCCTGTGTAGTTCCTGATGTTTAGTAAATAAATGCTTGCTCCCCAGCTAAATCACAGATGCTCTGGTGACACCATCGTACACTGTCACTAAGCATAGCCCACCACAGCTCACGTCTGAACCATTAAAACCCTTGCCTGAGCCAGTGCAGGACGGACCGCTTCACACGTGGCCCTCAGCCATGCCCACTGTGCTAGACTCTGTTAGTTTTCTGGTTTAGAATTGGTCTTGTCAGCAAGTGAGATGGCCTTGGAAATGAGAGCCGTTGAGCTTCTAATCTCTCTGACATCGGCTCTCTTTGGACAAGTGATGGATAGCAGGGAGTATCCTGGAACCAGTGTCTGCAGAACTGGCTGGTGTCTGAGCCCAGCCGCAATGCTGCTGCTTAATTGAATAATAAACTAATTATCCATGCAGTAGGAGCTCCTGTGCCCACCCCATGCCAA
This sequence comes from Zapus hudsonius, assembly GCA_004024765.1. Classification (NCBI taxonomy): domain Eukaryota; kingdom Metazoa; phylum Chordata; class Mammalia; order Rodentia; family Dipodidae; genus Zapus; species Zapus hudsonius. The sequence goes on along the minus strand of PVHP010001824.1, from coordinate 71,997 downwards.
TTTCTGCTGGTTCCCTTTCCCTTAAAGCAAACATAAATCTCTCACCGACTCTCAGCATAATGGAACTTCATAACTCAAAAACCAATTATTTGGGGAGTGAGGGGATGAGTTTTCCTTGGCGTCCTTTTGTTGGCTGCCTTTTCTGTGTGCTTCATGTGCTCTTTCCCTTAGAAATGTGGTAAGTACTTGTCTGTGGAAAGTGCGTTATGTTGAGTGACTCTGAGATTTGATGGTTGAAACCAGGCTACACCAGAACAACTACCATCACATTTTTTCTTTTCTAATCTGTTTAAGAATTTTTAATTTTCAGTATGTTCATATGTGTATATAAGTTATTTTGATCATCTCCCACCTCTCATATAACCCCTCTTTCCTGGAGGGGTAGGGGTTGGTTTAGATGCCCTAGTCTGGTCTTGAGCACACCATAGTCACTTAACCTTTTTGAATAAATCTAAGGAGATTTTAAAATGTCTCTGACTTCATATGACATTACAGAAGCAATTTCTAGATGTAGTGGAAAACAGTTTGGTAGTTCCTCAAAAAGAAAAAAAAAAAAAACCAAAACACTAAATGTTGAGTTACTGTGTGGCCAGCAGGTCTGCTCTGCAGATGTACTCAAGAAAAGCTAAAAACATATTCACAGTGATGTCATCCATGACAGTGAACCACCTAACAACCCCAGCACCCATCAGCTGGTGAAAGAGAAGCAGGGTATGTTTACATGTACTCAAGTATTATTTGACCATAAAAAGATGAAAAACTGACTCATGTTACAGCACCATAGCCTTTGGAGACACGTGGACCACAACACAAAAAGCCACAGGTTGTAGGATATCATTTATAGGAAACTTCTAGAATAGTTCTTATAAGACAGACAGTACATTTCTGGGAGAGATCTGGTTGTGAAGTCCTTGAGGGGAAACGAGGTGGGGTGGGATTGGGAATGACTGCCAGTGGGGACAGGATCCTGTGAAAGAGGTCAGCGGGGCCAGGCATTTGCTACAGGCAGCCCCCATGGTGTGGGTGCCCACGCTGGAGCTGCTACGAGTAGTGGGGGCTGTGATGTATAAGCGCTCTCTCTCTCTCTCTCTCTCTCTCTCTCTCTCCCCTACCTCATCAGAGAAACCTTCAAGAAATGTATGCTGTATAAGTAAGTAGCTAAGATCAGTCCCTGTCTTTAGACATATCTTAGACCGGGAACAAGCTCCTCAGTGCTGGTTTTTGCGAGCAGAAGGTGCTCCTAGCTCAAGGGCCTGTCTGGTGACTCCTGACTACACCATGTCCTCTTTCTTCTCTTCTTTTTGCAATTACAAACGATTCATTAAAAGTCACATCAAATAGTCAGTTGTGCATAGGTCAACATAAATATAGTCACAACCCATCACTTGCTTTGCATATCAAGGGGCAGCTGTCACTGTGTCTGTCTCTATGGCTATGGTCTCTAACTTCTGATAGTATGCAGACTTGGATTTGCTCCCTCCCCCACATCCCTCATCTAGCTGCCAGCAAGGATAAGGCACTCAGAGATTTTATTTTTCCTTCAGAAAACTGGGCACAACTGCTTAGCTTGAGACCTTGGTCACAGTAATCTCAATCTCAGTCTCACAGAACCTCCACTCTCCTGTCTGTAGACCTGAGAACAGCAGCACATGGCTCACAGGCTTCTCACAGATGCAGCAGCTATGTGCTTGCTGTGCACGGGAGACTTTCTAAATCCACACAGAGCACTCAGCGCAGTGCACTTGCCTAAGACTTCAGCAAATGTCAGCCACTGTTATTATTATTGTTATAATATTTCTTAAGCTCAGATCTAATTAGGCTTCTCCTTCAGTAAATCCTGCTTCATTATTCAGACAGTTCACCCTGGAGTCAAAGTCCTTTTCCACCAGATACACTCCCTCCTCTTCCGCCTCGCCTCTCGGCAGGTGCCCTCCCTGCTCTCCGCAGACTCAGCCTGCCTGCCCAGAAAGCTCTGGGGTGCTCTGCTGTTTTACACACACTCAGGCTTTCAGGCCCAGCTCATGTCAAGACCTGAGCTCGCTTCAGCTTTTCCTCAGGATAGCTCTCCCTTGGTGCACCCATCACCATGCTTGAGTGGTAGTGATTGCGGAGACCAAGTTTTCCATAATCAGTTTGAGAGGCTTAGAGCCCTTTGTAAGCATGACCACAGCCAGGTCATGTGTGTTCTCCCTACTACCTGGGTATTCCTGGGGACAGAACCCTCTTTTCTGTGTAGCTCAAGTAATTCCTGCAGAGCGCTCTGGCTCGGTGTGGTCAGCAAACCTCATTTGCAGTGTATCCAGGTATGGGATCGTTCATGGCACAGGAACATGGCATTGTGGGGGGGGTCTTAGGAATGTTGATTCTGATTTCCCATGGTGCCTTGCTGTCCTTGCCCTGCTCAGATGTGCCGTGAAGGCCTGGCCATGCCAGAGGCACACACGAGCTTCTTTGCGGCTCCTAGTACTAGTGGTTTCTTTTATAGCTCACCATTTATCATTCTTGCTATTAATAACTCTCATATAACAGGACACAGCTATGAGCAGAGACAATCACAAAGACCTTCAGAGACTTATAAGTAACATTTTAAAGTCAGGCTCTTCCTGAGAAATTGATCTCGAGCTATTCCCTAGTTGATTTTCCCTGATATGGACAGTGAGGGTTCAGTGCACTGTGGAGATTGTCTGGACCACAGCGCTGCAGTGTTAGTGACTTACTTCTCCTTATTCTCCCCAGACCATTTCTCCTCTTTGCTATTTACCACAAGCAAGTTCTCTTCCTAGTTAGTGACACATTGTATTTATCTCTACTCTTAGGCATAATATTAAGAGAATAATAAGACTGACAAGGACATTTTTCTTGCTTTCCAGAGACCCACAAATGCCAGGTGGTACCTACCTCTTTTCCCCACCTGAGGCAGCTGTGTGTGAAAGGTAGGGCCCAAGCCCGTCATCTTGTGGAGCAGTGTGAAGGCCCTGTGACCCTAGGCTTGGTCTCTGGGGAAATTACCCTTGGCACCAGGCTTCAGCTGGGGACCTGTGTTTCATTCTGTCTTAAACGGGACACTTCTAGCTTCCCTCTGGCTGTATGCTCTAGAGAGAGGGCCTTGGGGTGGTTCTGATTCTTCACTCTGTCCTGCTCAATAGGGAGCACAGAGCTGGAGAGAGGGTGCTGCTGGAAACCTTCACCCAGCCTGGCCTCAGGTCCTTGCCAGTGGGAACAGTGCTTCTGGGATGTGGAGGCAGAGCAGTCGCCCTCTGTCCCCTAGGCCTATGACTTACTCAGTAGGGATTTCTGTGACTGAAACCCAAGCTGCAGGAGGTCTACTCAGAAGAGCTCACCTGTGCAGGCTCCCTAATGGAGACATTCTGGGCATATTTGTTTTTGGTTCTCTCCTGCTCCCATCAGGGAATCCCACCTTTATGGCTTGCTGGTGAGGCCAGGCCTGTGTTCTACATGTGTGGTAATCAGGAAAGAGCCCGTGTTTCTCTTGACCAGAAAAGCTTGGGGCTGTCTCTCTATTACACAGTCACATGTTCAAGGAGCCAGGGGCTGGGGCAGCTGAGGGTGCCCTGAGGCTGGAGCCAGGGGCTGAGGTGCCCTGATCCCTCTAGGAAAGTGTTGTTGGAGGGGTCAGTGCCTTCCACAGTTTCCTTCAGGGACCACCTCAGAGAGGCTGCTCCCAGGGCTGTCCGTCTCCTTCCTCCTCTAGTGTTGACTCAATCTGTTCATGCCTGTCAGTTTTCCAATTTGATTTTGAGTTCTCAGAAAGTAAAGCCTCTTCCTACTGTGCTCCTGTCTTCCTAGTGTCTTTGAGAGCATAGCTCAGAGGTGTAGGCCCCGCAGGAGCAATGTGCTTAGCAGCCCCAGGAAGGTGGCTTCCCTTCTGAGAACAGGTAGAGGGGTGTGAGGGTTACATAGTGTGCCTAGTCTAGTGGAGCATAAACAGACACTGAAAGCGATCACTTGGATATGGCGTGTGATGGGACCTGATTAGGTAGAGTTCTGCATCCACAGCCCACCCCCAGCACCTGTCCATACCACAGCCCAACAGTAAGCTTCCTGACAAGGCTGTGTGTTAGAGCTGCAGGCAAAGAAAATTCATACAGTGATTGCATCACTTCCAGTACAGTGCTTGGGAAAAGGTTATGTAAAATGTACATTTGAGCCATTTTTGTTTTCAGATCTTGTATTCCTTTGATTTAGCATATTCCCAAATTCACTTTCTCTGCTATTCTGTTGACAAGATCTCACTGAGCTGGTCTTAACTGTGTGGGGTGGGCACCCTATCACCTTGATATGGATTATTGATAGCTACTATAAGCAACACGGAGAGAGAGAGAGAGAGAGTTTTTGGAATCCCCCTCCCCTCCTCTGAGTTCCTGTCCTCTGATGCAAAAAGAATTTATACACAGGGACAGAAATAAGTTTTAATTACACACATTTTATTCTAATTTATTAATTTAGGAAAAGGGGAATTAGATGAGAAAGTCTCCCAGTCACCAGTGGGAAGTTACAGAGTTCTCCAGCCACCAGTGTGAGGAAAACACGTGTCAGAGAGTTTAACAGAACTTATATTATTTAGCTAAATAAACAGCCAAAGAAAAGATAACAGAAAGCTCCTATTATGAGAAGGAGAGGATTATGAGGGAAAAGGTCTAGAACCTGCCCCCACCCCAGCCATTAGCTGGGGTGGGAGAAGGTCTTACCTTCCTGAGGCCTGTGTCAGCGGTCTCTTTACTCCATTGCCACATGGGGGAAGAGGAGAATGGCTTCCTCTAGAGAAGTGAATTTAAGTTCTTCCCAGGTGAGTCAGAGAGACAACTGATTGGTTCATATTTGACCAATCAGTTTTAGCACCTAGGTTGTAGCTCTAATTAGACACCTCCCACTCAAGGGGAGGGGTGTTCCCTGCAGGCACCTGGCCCTGTCACAACCTTGGCCAGGGGCCCTCCAAAATGATGAAGAAGCACCTGCTGGATGACAGCTGCCACTGTTCTTCAGTGACTCCTCACCTGTGTGCTGCTTCGCTGCTTGCTCTGGTCCCAGCTATGCACCCTGAGCAGGACTGTGGCCCTGGAGGAGCTCAGAGGTCCAGGGGAGAGAGGAGAAAAGAGTTTTAGTCAGTGTCAGAAGACAAGATGGAGGAAGATTACATGTATACTAGAAAGTTTTCTCATAAGTTCTTGTGGAAACTGAGGTAATGACCAGTGTCGATGCCTGTTGTTCCCCCATGGGCCAGGTAGTACTGCAGTGGTTTATCTGGGCCAGTAGCCTGTCCTGCCTTTTGGGCATCATGATGAGTACCACCCTGCGGATTCTCTTTCACCCCAGCTGGTCCCCAGTGCATGCACATGAAGGTACAGTGGTTCATGCTGGAAGGTTTCTGAAGACAGTGCAAGGTATGGACTGTGAAGCTCCCCACGGAGAGCGAGGCCATGCTCTAGGTCTGGGGATGAACAAGCAGAGAAGCAGCAAGAGCCACAGACAGTGCAAGAAAAGCAGTTTGGTCCTGTGTTGGGCTGATGGAGGATTTGGAGTTCCTCTACCAATGCACTAATATACTCCGTATAATACATGATATGTGCACCAATATGATAGGAGACTTTTGGGATGTCTTATGAATTCAGAATTGAAATCCATAACAAGAGGGTAAAGTTTGGAGACTTTATTAGTTTAAGAGAAGGAAAAAGGGGAGATCATGAAGAGCTCCTGCCCATGAATTGGGGTCAAGAAGGGGTAAAGCCCACCTCGAGACCCAAATGGGGGTTATTTATAGGTTCTGAATGGGAGCTGAGCTAACCAACCAGGTTCAGGTTTAATCCTTCCAGGAATCTTAATTCTAGGAAAGGAGAACTCCTTCCTAGGGAGGGATTCGGTTGTTTACGGAAAAACAGATCTAGGGGACTAATTCAGCCTGCAAGGAGAAGCCAGATCTTTCTCTGACCTCTAGCAGAGTGGAGACTGCAAGGGCAGCTAAAGGGCAGTCCTGGATTTCACCCTAAACTGCCTCAGGGGCGTGAGTGTGAGCACCGGAGAGGCAGGCAGGTGCCCGGAGAGCCCTCTGTGGAGGTTGCTTTGGTCATGCTGACAAGTGTGTGATCTCAAGTCAACCCTTCTACTATGTGGACTCACTGCCAAGGGGGGTAATAGAAGCACCCATTTCCTGAAGTGATGTCAATATTGGACCACTGTCCACAGAAGCTCCTGCAGGGCCAGGCCACAGGGTGTGCTACAGCCTCAGCATTCTGGCAGCCTGTTCACAGCCTACTGGAGTAAAGAGAAGATGTGAGCTTGAACTTTGTGTGGGAATGGTTTGCAGAGGACCCAAAAGGAGGCTGTGAGGAATGCGGTTGACACACCTCAGGGACAGAGAGGACGAAACATCTGGTGGTCCTGGATGGAGGTCACGCTAGGTGTGTGCCAAGCTCCACTTAGACAGTCTGTGGCTGTTGGGAGACAGGCGGCTCCCAGAGGGTAGGTTGTCTACGTGCGTGTGAGACTGAGAGGACAGTTAGCCCTGGAGAGGGAAATGGCACCCTGAACTGAGGCAGTCACTCAGGAATTATCTCTGGGAGAAGGCCCCTGGGCCATTGCTGGAGCTCTGTCTTGTGTCTGAGGGCTGAGAGATGTCCTTAGGAGAGAGTGAAGAGGAAGAAGGGCATGCCACAGAAAGCTAAGGACCATCCAACAGGAAAGAAGTGATCTGATGGGAGAAAATGTGCAGAATATTAGCTGGGTTGGGCAGGGGAGAAGTTGACGACCCTATGAGATCAGCAGGCATTTCTATCTGTGTGTGGACAGAAGCCCGGTTCTGAGCAGAGCAGTTGTCTGGGTGCAGTGAGTGAGCACTAAGGCAGCCCCTCAGACAAGTTTTGCCTGTGAAAGGGATAAGAAAAGAGTTAGAGACAAGGCTTGGGCGCTCATGGCAGGTGCACAGTAGATTTCACATGTAGATGCCCAGGCCAGGTGGCCACTGCCTGCCTAGCAGCCACGGGCTTTGATGCTGGCCAGATGCACAGAGGTTGCACTCCTCAGTACAGACTTGAGGCCACTGCTCTTTCCTTTTCTTATAATTTCTTTCTATTTGTTAGTTAATCCTTGGTGTAATTTCTAAGTCAGTTTCCTGGTTGCCACTCTCTCCTGGGCCCTGAGCAACAGGCTTTCACACTGACCTTGCCCATCCCTTGAGTTTGAATTGGTAATTATAATCTGAATGTTCACCCCACTTCCTTTTGACAGGCGATTTATTGAAACAGAGGCCATAATAACTAATGGAAAATCTTGACATGTTTTGTATGAATAGTCAAACCTGTCTGGTTTCAGGACTCAGACGGTTCCCCCAAGGTTGGTTTCCACTTACAAAACAGACCTAGCTTTCCACATCCCCCTGGTCCTGCCTCCCGCCTCCTGATGTTTCCTCCTGTTGGTCACGAGGTGCTTCCTCGCTTCCTTGTTGTTCACTCCAGTGCCCTGATGGCGTCAGAGGAGGATTTGAGTCTGCCTGATGGTAGATGGCAGCAATGCCCAGGGGACCTGACACACGAGCTGCTGGATGACTGATACCTCTGTTCCCGTTCCCAGGTGGCTCTGGGTGAGCTCTGAGTATGGGAATAGGGGAGTGCCCCTCTTTTGAGGAACCCAACAACCCAAAGCTAGGAACTCAGCCACTGTGAGAGAGACCACACCAGTGTGTGGCACAGAGGCTCCATGGTCTGCCTGGTGAGGCAGTTCTAGCTGGCAGGCTGTTGGCATGCCCTTCCTGTTCCCATGGCTGCTACCTGGCAGAGGAAGAACTCATCTCTGCAGGGTTGGAAGAGATGGGCCTTATTTTATAAAACTGTTTTTCAAAAATTGTGCCAGAACAGGGACTATTTGGAGCCAACAGGGGACCACTGTGTGGAAGGACTATGTGTGGTACAGTGATGTATGTACATGAGAATGTCATAATGAAACCCACTAACTAAAATTTTGATTTAAAATGTTGAATAAAACTTTAAAAATTGTGGTTAAAATATGCATACAGTTTAGCCTTTCCCCATTTTTAAGTGTACAGTTGTCACTCTGTTCAGTCACAGCACTCCAGGACACTCATATCCCCTCTTCCCAACTTAGTTTGTAGTGGTGGTGGGCTACTTCATAGCATTTAATTCTTCATCCATTCACTAAATATTTATTGAGTGCCTGCCTATGAGGAGCTGGACTCAGCCCTGGGAATACAGACCACATGAGATAGGGACCCTTGAAGCAGCTTAGACTCTCAAGAAACACAGTAATGAACATTCATACCGGCTGGGTGAGTTTGAAGGGAGGCTTTCCAGCATGCAGAAAGCACAGAGCTAGAGCTGTGGGCCTTGAGGGAATCCTGAAGAGTTCATGTGGCCAGGGCCCAGGATGTGGGATCAATCCAGTATAGGTAGAACCAGGCGATGGGCTCGGAAAGCAGGTGGTAGAAAGCTGTGGCTGTCTTGGCACCCTTCATTGGCTTTTCTTAACAGGAAACTGGAAATGTCACCCACTCTGTTTGCTCAATGCTCAAGGCTGACAGGTGGTGTCACATTGCAGAGCTGCTATCCTCCAAGTGGTCTGCTTAGGGCTGGGGTTGGGGGTTCAGTCCAGCAGAACTGAGGCTGGGTGGTGCAAAGAGCCCCTTCACTTCTAGACTCCTTGCTGCTGGACTTGGCCTCAGGAGGCTACTGTGCATCAGGACAGACTCCCAGGGTTATAATCTACATGGGGGTCGCTCTGAACATCCTGGTGGTCTTTCTAGTGGTGTTTGCATGTGCCTGCCTCTCTTCCCCCTCCTCATCCATCTGAGGTGCCGTCTGTCTAGTTTCAATGGCTGGGTCTGTATTGACATGATGCAGTTGAATGCAGCTACATTCAGAGCAGCAGGACCAGGGAGCACATCTCTGCTGCTTGTGTCATCTGGGATATCAGTGTAGTAATCTCTTACAGCCGCAGCCTCCATGTTTGTGAGGCTGGGCTAGGATTTACCTTGGTGCTGTCTTGGCAGAGGAGGTGTGTGCAAGAGGGCAGTGAGTTCTGAAGTGGAGAACAGAGAGGGCTTTAGATGACATGCATGGTTCCCTGCCCTCTAGGGCCAGTCAGTCTTCAGCTGGGAGACAAGTCATCAGCTGTGAGAGCCTGGGAGCATTGGAGCTACTCCTAACAGCTCATGTGTGCACTGGTTATACCAGGATACACAGGGAGATCTATCTACCCAGGGGCCTCAGATGAGTTTTTTTTTTGGGGGGGGGTGCTAATTATTTTTCCACTTGCTCTTGTTTCAAGAACTCTGCTTCTTTGTGTCTGCTTGCCTCTGTGACTGCTACATAGACAGAGACTTGGGAATCAGGGATCCTGGGCAGTCTTGTCAGCCAGTCTCCCGGCATCAGGACAGGGACCAAGGCAAGGCAATGCAATAAGGCAGGCAGGTGGCATCACACACTGCAGTTCTTCCGTTTTACCACACAGGGCTGCCCTTCCTCACAGAATGATTAGCTGCACCTTCTAGAAGGCTTGTTCAGAAAGAGGATCAATCATTCACTTGGCTTTATTCATCCCCCTTCCATGCTGTGCTTGGCTGTCTTTTGATTTGCAGAGTGAGAGCCCTGGCTTCCTTCCTTACTGCAGGCAAAGGCTTGGGTAGGATTCTGAGGAGGTCCCAACTATTAGCTAACCTGCAGTTCTCTTCCTGACCGAAGGTGCCTTATTTGTGAAGGCAGGAGGAAGGCATGGCTTTCCGGGGGAGACACAGTTTCTGAGGGTTTGGGGAGCAGTAAGGTATAGGGGAGAGGGTAAGGGTTTTCAACAACAGTTCAACAAAGACTTGTTGAAGGTCTGCTGCATGTGATGTGCTGTTTTCCATGCACTGCCTCCTGGAGCCTCCCTTCTAACAGGAGTGATAAGTAAAGTTAGGCATTTCAGTCTTAAGCTTTCTTATGTGGGATTTTAGGCATTTGAAACAAAGGCTAATTGGTAGAACTGGGCAGGGTGCCTGGCACGTGGGGGGGGCGCCCTGGGGAGAGTGGGTGGGTAGAGCTCAGTCAGCTCTGTCAGATTTCATCTCCAGGTCTCAGGGACAAAAACTGTACTGAGGGCAGGAGCTCTTCTGCTCATTTATGGTGACAGGTGTTTGTGAAGTGGCTGTCCAGTGAAGGTCTGGCTGAATGCATGCACAACCAGTCACTTGATCTTTTTGAGATCAACCATGGAGATAAGTCCCTGCTTGTAAGTTCAGGAGAGGACAGGATCAGCCCGGGAGAGAGCCTGGCACATGGCCGAAGAAAGCCTCAGCTGGGTAGATGGTTCAGTCAGTAAAGTGCTTGCCACATAAGCACCAGGACCTGTTTTGATCCCAGAACCCCTGTCAAAGCTGGGTGCAGTGACTTGTACCTGCAGTTCCTGCATTGGGAGTGCCAAGAAGGAGGATCCTGGGGCTGCTATAGGTTCAGTGAGAGACTCTGTCTCAAAAAGTGAGGTGGAGAGTGATTGAGGAAGACACCCGATGTCAACCTCTGGCCTCCACATGTGCTCACATGTGCCTGCATATGAACACACTCTCACACCCCCCACTCATACACCCTGAAACAAAAGAAAAAGTCAATGACCCTGCTGGCTCTGGAGCTGAGACACTGATTGGCTGCTGAGCCACGTAATCCAGCCTGTCTTAGAAGTAACAGTATATTTAAAAAATAAACATGGAAATTCATGAAAATAGTGCTTTGTACCTTAATTAATCAAAATAATTCCTCACAGGCATGCCCAGAGGCTAACCCAATCTAGGCAATCCCTTTATAGGTGATTCTGGGTCCTGTCAAGTTGATAACCAACATAGACCCTAACATTGGTTTATATTTTCCCACCCATGGAAAAAAACCTTTGACACTAAAATTCCAGTTAATTCACCCTAAAAACAAAATGGGCTACTATACAAAGATTTGTATGATGTCTTTTCTCATAACATTATTTATAGTTCCAGAGTTATTAGAAGTAACATAAATGTCCTGCCATGGGGACTTAATTAAACAAGTGATGATATATCCATCTGATACACGGCCATTAAAGAGGAAGCCTGGAAGGACGTTTATCAACATGGAAAGACATCTCTGACTAAAGAAACAAAGGGCACATCATAAAACAGAATGAAGAGCACAATCCTGTTCTGACAAAAGCATGCTGTTATTAAGTGTACATGGAAGAGAGTCCCAGGGCAGGTGCCCCGGCTGGAGTCAGGGTCATCTCTGTGTCGTGACTTCTAGGAGGACAGGAAGATTCGGATGGAAAGGGCTCCTTGCTATAGCACCTTGCTTTCATGCTTCTTTCTTTGGACCTGCATTTCTGAAGTGTTTTTCTTCCTACAGTAGATTTTTTTTCTTGGTCATTCTCTCTGCTTTCACACTTTTAAAAAAAAATTTTACATGTTTTCTCAGTCATCCTTGTAGAAATCCTATGACTATCCCCAAATCATATCAGTTCTGACTTAAACATTATCTCTTTCCTCCAGTTACAACCCACCAGGGCAGAGAGGGAGCTGGGCTGGTCTTTCAGCTCTCCTCTCTCAGAGCAAAGCTGGACCAGCTCCTTTGCAGACACAAGCTATTGCCAGATTCCTATCAGACATCATGTGGCCTTTTACTGGCATAATAAAAAACAACTCTGTAATTAAAAATAATTTGATAACATTTTACTTGCAGTGCTAATAGCAGACGTGTCACGCAGCTCTTTGCCTCTGTCCAGAGCCGCCCCACCCAAGCTTGGGCGCCAGGCCTCTTCATTCTTGCTCTGCAGAGCTCTGGAGCTCCACCATGCCTGGGTCTCCTTGCCCCTCAGTTGTGCTGCTGACATCCTTGTGTTTGTACGTGTGGTCATAAAGGCCACACAATAGCTGACACAGGTGTGCATAACATGTATTCAAAGCCTCCTCTGTATCATGCTCTGTTCTTGTCCTGTGTGCCTTGAATTTTGCTGTTGTCCTAGACCACACAGTGGGTACGATCAGATCTGAATCTGAGGCTGAGCTCCCTGATGCAAACCATAGTCCCTTCTCCTTCTACTCCATACGTGACTGGGGCCATCCAAAGGCAGTATGCCATTAACTTAAAGCAGCACTCAGGTGAGCTATTTCAGAGGCTTGCAAGTGTTCCTGGAAACAGGAGATGTCTTTCCTCCTGTCCTTCTCCCTTGCCCCCTCCTTACCTTCTTTGCAGTACCAGGTGTAGAGCCCCTGCTAGCAATTGCTTTCCACCAAACCAGTTCTCTAGCCTGAGAGGCCTTTAGTTGTTGTTAGATCATAACCCCTTTCCCATTAGGCATTGCCAGATCAATTCGGCAGCTGGTGCAAGGACCACATTATACACTTGATTGATTTTGCTCTCCTGCTCTTTTGGGCATTGATTGACAGCCAGGGCCCTTACATGTCAATAGACCCAAAGAAATTTATCTGTTTTGGCCAAAGAGATATATTAGCACAAATGAGACTCCTTTTAATTTATTAAAGTGGTTCTTAGATGCATGAGTCTGGAAGCAGTGCACAGGGTCTGCTAGCTAGCTCCTCTGCACCACTGTGTGGGTCTTCTCCCATTTTACCAGACACACAGCCTCTCCCCACAGCACTAGCCATGGCCTTTGGTTCGTCATGCTCAGTGACAGGACTTCGAGTTGTTCCCTGGTTAACTCCCTGTAGCTTCCTTATTGGTCTGAGGCCCTACCTGCTGCAACCTTACCAAGCTTATAGGAAGGCTCCTTGCTCTGAGGAGGGCCTGTCTCTTCTTGCTATCTTTGAGCTAAAAAGCCTGCCCACAGATGGCTCATCACCTCCTCAGGAAAGCTTGGGCTGAGACCCCTGTCTGGGCCACTCAAAGCCACATCTCTCTTCTTTATGGCTGTTCCCTCAGTTCGAAGCATAGGATGTACGGGTGTAGGTAGAGAGTGGGGGGCCTCTGCAGGGTGCTTGTGGGGAGGAAGCAGCTGAAGGGTCCAACACCAGCTGCAGTGTGGGAGGCCAGTGTGGAAGAGAGGGCCAGTGAGGGGCTGCTGTGCTAGACCAGAGAAAAGCAGTGGGGCTGTCTGGGGGTGGTGGCATGGCCAGAGAAGTAGGGACTCTTAGAGGTACCTGTGACATGGTGGTTTCTGGCTGGGGTGTTTGGTTGGGCACACAGGAAAGGGAAGGGGTCTTGTTAGCAGTAGTACCATAGAGATAGTCAGAGGTGGACAGAGGGTGTGACATGAGTACTGTGGTTGCTAAGGAGCACTTTGTCAAGTCATAGGATCGTGTGTAGTTCCGGGATACATTGGGGGGATGTGGATGGAGCAGGTTATAAAGAACCTTTGGTGTTTGTTCAGAAATTTGGTATTTGTCCTAAAGGGTATCAGATGCTCCCGAGGGATGTTTAGTAATTGAATATTATAATCACATTTGCACTTTAGAAAAATCACTTTGCCAATGAAGGATGGGCCTGATGATTCACTCATTCACTAACCGTTGCTACAGTGTAGTGCTTCTGTGCTCAGTGCCAGATGCTAATAAAGCAGACAGTGCCTTTAGCACATTGGCCTCAGCATGCTGAGGGTGGCAACAGACCCGCAGAGGTTAGGGCAGGATGTAACGATGCACACGTGCACAGAGGTGTGTAGCACACAAGGGGAGCTTCCCAACGTGCTTGGGCTGGGGGAGATGGCTCAGTGGGTAAGAGTGCTTGCTGTGCTGCAGTCAGCTTTCTTGTTGCTGCAGCAAAGAACCCAGCCAAAAGCAGCTTGTGGAGGAATGGGTTTATTTTGGCTTATAGACTCAAGGGAAAGCTCCATGATGGCAGGGAAAATGATGGCATGAGCAGAGGGGTGGACAACACCTCCACCACAGCACTGCAAATATCAGCAGGAAGGTGTGCCAAACACTGGCAAGGGGAAGCTGGCTATAACCCCCATAAGTTCACTCCCAAGAACACACCTCCAACAAGGTTCCAATTCCAAAACTGCCCAACCTTTAAGTTTATGGGGGAAACCTGAATCAAAAAAGCTGGGCTGAAGGGATGACTCAGTGGATAAAGTGCCCACTGCTCAAGGTAGAGCACCTAAGTTCAATTCCCAGACCCCATGTAAAAAGCTGGACTCCTGCAATCCCAGCACACTGATGCTGATTGTCAGATGGGAAGAGAGACGGGAATTTCCCAAAGCTCAAGGCAAACTTAGAAAAGAACAGCAAAACAAGAATCCAGTGTGGGAAGCCCTGCCTCAAATGAGGTGCATAGGACCAACCTGAAAGCTGTTCTCTCATCTCCATATACACACCGTGGCACATGTGTGCCTGCACTCATACATGAACATGTGTGCACATGCATTTATGAACATGCACATATACACAAGGCAATAATTACAACAGCAATAATAAGTTAAAAAAACTGGGCATGGCCATGCATACCTGTAACTCCAGTGCTGAGCAAGGCAGAGACAGGAGGATCATGGACTTGCTGGTCATCCAAAAAGCAATAATGGTCTAACCAAAAAGCAACAGTGGTGAGTTCCAGGTTCAATTAGAGACTGTCTATGGTATATAAGGCAGAACTCACCTCCTCCTCTGGCCTCCACATGTGTGCACATTGGGTTCACACATCTTCATACATGTGCATGCATCATATATTTTCATATCCCCCAAAATAAAATAAAAGATAAAGAATCTTAAGGTAAGTGGTCATAGAAATTGCATTCCAAGCAGAAGGAGAGAAGAAAATAAAGAAGGGACAAACAATGACACGACATGTTCTTAGGAAACATTTTGAAAATCTCAGAATTTTAGGAAATCTCACACTGATTTGTTGGCAGAGGGTAAAGAGTGTGGCACAAGTGGTGAGAAGGGAATGTGGGCATGAGGAGGGCCCGCTTGGAAAGAGTCCGCAAGTCCCAACATGACGCTGTGGCAGGCTCAGCTTTGCATGTGAGCAGGATCCCTCTGGCAGGGTAGATTTGCAGGCAAGGTATGAGAATCCTTGTATGAGAACACAGGAAGTGAATGGAAAGCAACACCTCCAAGAAATATGAGTGAACCTCCTCAGTGGGTACAGGGGAGCTGACCTCATGCTGTAAGGGGAAAGATTCTACGTTTTCCTTCCAAGGGTGAGAAGAAAGCAAGGATGCCCATTCTTGCCACTTATATGCAGCATCATACAGAAAGTTCTAGTCACGGCCATTGGGTGAGGAAATGAAATTCACATCACCAAGATGGAAAGAAGGAAACAAAACTACCTCTGTTTTTGGATAGTATGATTTTGTGTATTAAGAAAACCCAAGTAATTCACTGAAACATCTGAACCAGTAAGTTCTGCAAGGTTGCACTGTGCTAGATCTGGGCCAAGTGTGTCTCTACATCTACAACAAACAGCTAGGACATTTCTTTTCTAATAATCAAAAGCCATAAAAGAATTAGGAAAAAACTTAGCATGCAGCCGTAAGACTCTTAATAGCAAACCTCATAAAGCATCACTGGAAGAAGCCGAGAGGACCTAGAGATGGAAAGGCATACCATGTTCACAGCTTGGGCGTCTTAATACTGTCACGATGGCAATACCAACCACACGAACGTGCAGACTGTGTGCCTTCTCCATCAGAACCCCAGCTGGCTTCTCTGCACAAATTGACAGGCTAACCCTAAAATTCATGTTTTTCTAACATGTATAGCTGGGAGTACATTTATCCAGCTGTAGCTAGCTTCATAAGTTGGTGATATTTATGAGACACAGTGCTGCCTATGGCCTTGGCCTAACCTTTCATAGGAATTAACTAATATTTAATGAAGCTTTCAAGTCACATTGGTTGGTGAGGAATGGGGACTAACTGGCTCATGGTCACACCACTGGGTGCAGTGCAACCAGCACTCTAGTCATTTAGGCCCCTGAAGTTTTTTGTTTTTTTTTGTCTTGGGGATTAAACTCAGGACCAGGTACATGCTAATCAAGAACTTTACCCTTGAGCTATAGTTCCACTCCTTTTATTTTATTTTATTATTTTATTATCATTATTGTATTGGGAAAGGGTCTCATGTAGCCTAGGCTGGCCTTGAACTCTGTGTAGCTGAGGATGACTTTGGGTTTCTGATCCTCTTCCCTCTACCTTCTTAGTGCTGGGATTGTAGAGATATATTCCCATACCTGGTATATACAGTGACAGAGTGGATCCTGGGTCTTGCACATGGTGGACAAGCAATCTACTAACTGACCTACATCCCCGGCCCTCTTTCTAGTTTTTAGTTTGGGTCAGGGTTTCACTAAGTTGCTTAGGCTGGCCTTAAACTTACTCTGTAGCCCACACAGCCCTTGATCTTACATTCCTCTCACCTCAGTCACCAGAGGAGCTTGAGTTATGTGCCTACTGCACCTGCAGCTAGTCCATCCGATGCCACCACCTGCCTGTGAGACAGAGACTGTGGGAGCCATGTGGCCATGCAAAGCTGGAGCGCTCTGGACACCTGGCTTGAGGTGCAAGAAGTGGGTGACTTCATACCTCTCCCCTGGAGCAAGAACTGGGCATGTGGCAGAGGTGCCAGCATCACCCATGGAAAGGCAGGTGCCAGGACAGAATTCAGAGTGAGAAGAGTGGTTGGCTGACAGCAGATATTTCTGAGTTACAGGAACCAGTGGTGTGTTGTTGACTATGTTTCCCTTCTTCCAACTCCCAGGATCTCTGAATGTGATCTTGTTTGGAGAGTCTTTGCTTGAGGTGACCCACTCTAAAGGAAGTGTGTAGATAATCTGGTATGTGGAGTGTCCTCATAAAAAAGGGGACCTTGGAGGCAGCACACGGACAGGGAGAACATCACCTGCCCATGAAGATGGTCATCGATCAGCTAAAAACAGGGTCTCTGAAAAGCCAGTCTTGCCACCTTTGAGGCAGGCAAGCATAGGGAGGCTACCCGGGAAACTGCTTGGATTGGGCATAAACACTCTCCTTTCCTCACAGTGCCCTCAGTCCCCTGTTGGCAACCTGGGACCACCACCTGCACCTAGCTGCATGTATGTCCACTCCTAACAATAAGTTTCTCCTCTTATTCATGATTAGTTCCGATTCAAATAAGTTCTTATATCTGGGGTCAGAATTGCCAGAGGCCATCCAGTCTGGACTGGTTTTGGATACATTTGCAGCAAGGCAAACTTTGTCCTCTCAGTGAACTTGTAGGTAGAAACCCTCCTTACCATCTTGTTCCTGTGTGTAACCAGGCACACATATGATTAAAATCAGATGCATCATGGGAAGGATGATGATCAGATGAGAAAGTGTTATATAACCCAAACTTGTCACTCAAACCAGAGGACCACTCAGCCAATGCCCCAGCAGCTGGCCCATCCTTCTCTAAAAATCCTATAAAGGAAAATCCTTAAACACTTCCTGGGTCCCTTGAGTTCTTTCCCCTCCAGTGACCCCTGTACCTTTGGCAGTGTAGTCAATCCCTTACTATTGCTTTAAAAGTTTTAAAACTTTTTAAAAAAAGTTTCTTGTTGTTTCACTACTATTTGTGTCTGTCTTCAATTTTTTGAATAAGAGCCAAATAACCTAGAATCAGGAGGCAGAGACCACCCACAATACCTTGACCTTACACTGTAACCTGCCAACACCATGAGACAGTAGATCTGTTGTTTGGGGTCCTTTGTTTGTGGAATTCAGGTGAAGTAATCCAGAGAGGAAATAAGGGTGGGCAATAGGAAGGTTAATCGACTGCCACACTCACTAGGGGATGGAGTTCCTACCTGCCTGGACAGTCTAATTCAGCCCCAGTCTGGAGATCACAGCTCTGCAAGGGGATCCTGTGGTGCTGACATGGCTGAGGCTGTGCTGCCCCTCCCAGAGTCAAGAGCAGAAGTGGGGTGTCAGATACCCTTCCATTGCATTGCACTGTTCCTCTGCTGTCAGTCTGACATTCCCCACATTTGTTTTGTGTGATTGTTTCTTTAAACCCACACGTGTGAGTTTGATGTGCCCCTGGCAAATCCCACCTGGCAGGCGTTGTTTCCCTGTGTCTGCAAGCGTCAGCTCTGCTGTACTTCAGGTGAGATTTCCCCACAGACCTTTCGTGTCTGAAGCATCAAAACAAACTCACTTTGTCCTTTCTTAAATTGCTGTAAGAGACGTGCTGACAGGCAGCCCCAAAGGACAGAGCCTGCCACTGCCCTTCTCCTCAGCCTCCTCTTGAATGTAGGTGTTGCCCAGGGCCTGACTGTCACCCACCTGATCTTACACCCTTCCTTTCTGCACCATGGTCTAATCTCCTCCCTGGCCTCAGATTCCTGCCCGATGCTCTTGCTTCTCTGTGGGTGAATTGCTTTGATCCAGTTACTGTCCATCCCAGTGACCTCTTGGACTTCCGGCTCATCTTCTGTGTACTGAAGCTAACACTCCAGGTACACGAGGTCACTGTGCTCTACGTGAGGAAATACAAACAGAGATAGTGGACCCCCATCCCTCCATGTGTGCTCTCATCATGGCCATGTCAGAGAGGGTCTGTCAGCTCTCTTGCTGTGTTCTCCATCAGGTGGACAGGTGTGCAGCTCTAGCTGTCACTGTCCTGCTCCCCCTGCCTGTCCTGACTGGCATATGGTGGACTTCAGTGCTAGACACACATGCCTGTGCAAAGATCATTTATACTTACTTATACCTGTGAGGGTGTAATTAGTAAATACATGCATGTAAATATAATTTACACTTATGCACACCCTTGCAAGTGTAACATACATATGTACACAAGTGTAAGTATAATTACGTACATGCGTTTGTGTCATTATACATATAGTACTGATGGAATCATCTCCTACAGGTTCCTCAGAGCTCTTATTTGCCCTTCTTATACTGGATCAAGATTAGCAAAAACCAGGAAGAAATGAGCAGGGACTTAACATCTACTAGATGCCAGGAAGGAGACTTGCATTACCCCTGGGTGGTCTCTTAATCCCAGGGTTACTCTGTTCCCCACGAGAGCCCAAGGAGCCTGCACTTGCTTTTGAACTTCCAGGTCTGTCTAGGGTTGATTTGTCATCATGGGAGACATAACCCTGTTGGTGGTACCTTGAGTTGTCTGCAAGGAGACTAGAGAATATACCAAGATTGGTGGGGCAGCATGGGTGCTCCCACAAACAGCTTCATAACACTCCCCAGTCCTGCCACCTGCCGAGCACTTTCATAAGTGTTATCTTAACACAGGGCCTTCACCTAGCAGGCCATGGATTGAAGACTTTCCTGCCCTTTCTCTCTTTGTGTGGGCGTATTAAGAAAACCATGGGTTGAAGTGTAATTAATGGAACATGGCTGTAAAGAGTGTCTCTAAATTGACAGTCTGCAATCCCAATGAAGTATGAAGACTGCAACAATAAACAGGAAAGCCAAGCACAGGGGAGAGAACAGCTTCATCCCAGCTCTTCATCCTGTGCTGAGAAGTGTTCCAAGAATGCTTTCTGTGCCTTCTATGGCTGCAAGGCACTTGCCACATGCTCGCAATGGCTCTGTGAGAATTGCCTAGAGTTTTCTCAGAACTTCAGCAGGTGAGAGGAAGGCACCCCTAAGGGGAAAACCTTTTGGAGGTACCTTATGGGCTTAGGGCAAAGGGGGCATGAGGCTCTAACACCACATGCTGGGATAGTGGGTTGCTGCCATCCTGCCTCCTGGGGCTGCTGTGTGGGCAGCACAGGTGTGTTGAGTTACAAGAATGAGAGCGTGAGTGGGTGGTGCCCAGGCTTTTGTTCAGATGAGAAGTCCATGATGGACCAACCATGGGGATTTTCTCATCTCTGGCAAGAGAAACAGAAAGCGTCACATAGAAAGGAGTTCAGCATGACTTAAATTGAGTCTAGAGTAGAGTGTGGTTTATCTGGGGACGGTGAGCAGGAGGGGACTCTGTAGGTACGCTGGCTGGTGATGGAGAGGCTCACTGTTGAAATGGCTCAGGTGCACACATCCCCAAAGTCCTGTAGTGATCTGTGCTTTCCTCTGTTCCCTGAATATTCATCTGTTTGGGGGTCACACGCTCATGCTTTTGGCATTGCCCATTTTTGTGATGATTGAGGGTACACTTGTGAGGGCGAGGTGGTGTCTGTCTTGTCACTGCTGTGTTCCCAGTGGGATCACAGTCCTTGTCTATAACCGAGGAATAACACCTGCCTTCTCCCCGCTGCTCTCCCATGGAGGGAGGGAGGCTGTGCGTGTGTTTATCTCCTACACCCCACCTCATAAATGGTGACTGGCACGGATGTGCACCGGCTCGGCCCTACCCACTTCTGAGATTGCACTGTGTCACTTTGGTATGCCCACTGCCTCAGCTTCCATGTCCTCCTCTGGAAGTTCATTCTCTCCGGCGAATGCTGGGAGTCCAGTCAGATCCCACAGGAGAGCACATCGAGGATGTGAGATGAGGGTGATTGAGCTGTGTGTCTGTATTGTAATTATGGTCCTGGAGGGCAGATTGATGCTCATAGTTAAGATAAAAGTCATCGTAGTAATGTTAGCAAGTGCTGATCTAATTTTGGATTTCTCGTCTTCTCGCCCTGGAGTTATCAATTTATAAATAAATGGTATGCCTACTTCATGACAAAGGAGTTGAAATGGAGCTTCTTATTTGACAAACAACTTCTCTGCAGTGTTGGCTGCTGCGACTCAGTGTCTCTTGGTTATGCCCTGCTGTCGCAGGCCAGGAGAGACATCAGCTGAGAAATCTAGACACTCTGCAAGGAGCATGTGTCACTCTTACTGAATAAAGTACCTCATTTAAATATACACTAAACACGAGGAGGGTGATTCAGGCTTGCACGATGCTCTGCTGGGCTTCCCGCATAAGTTCATGCCAAAGACAGTGTTATAGGAGGGTGGGGATGGTAAGAGGAGTTGGAGTGCACAGAAACACAAGGCAGCTATTTAGCTGTTTCATACTTCAGGGCACAGAAGGACATGAGACCAAGGAATAGGAGAAGAGGAAGCAATGCTGTGGAAAGGAGCCAATATGGTGGCACATGCCTATGATCAGAGCAGTTGGTAGCTAGAGGCAGGAGGTTCAGGGGTTTAAGGCCAGCCTCAGCTACATAGTTTGAGGGTGGCCTGAGCTACAAGAGACCCTGTCTCAAAAAGTACAAAACAAATATCACCCTGTAAAAAAATTAAAGGGAAAAAAGAAGTTGACAATTTAAAGCAAAATGGAAGGAAACTTACATGCACTGAACGCCTATGTAATCAGTTGGTCCTTCCACATACTTGATCACATTTTGTTATCAAATCGTACTTCTGAATAGGCTTTCATAGCCCTGGTTTTCTCCTTCAAGAAAGTGGAGTCTTGTTCCTTGCCCAAAGTTACAGAGTGTGGAAATGACAGGGCCAGTGGTAGCAGAGCCTGGAATGGGGTGGAGAGGATCTATGAAAGTCATGAATTATCACTCGTAACACAAGGGGCCTTGCAAAAGAGAGAGGTAGGCAAGTACCATGTCACTAGGGTGAAAGTGACACTTTAAAAGGAACATTGAAAACTCAGTGTATTAGTTACTTTCTTTTTCTTTATTATCCATAATTAGATACATTGAATGAGCAAATAATGTATTGTTATCTCCAGTTCCCCGATTTCCCTCTTCTCTGTCCCCAATCATCTGGGTATCCTCCTCCGTGGGCAATCTGAATCAGTCCATGGGGCAGGGGATTATGGATAGCCTAGGAGTCAAGCTGGTTCCACCCCCCCTTTGTATGTTGTTACTGAGGGGGGGGATGTCTCTGGCAGTTCTCCCCCACCATGGCTCTTACAATCTTTCCTCTCCTTCTTCCGCTCAGTTCCCTGAGTCATGATGGGTATTAAGACTGCTTTATTGTTGAGGTCTTAGGGGTCTCTGTACTTCTGCTTTAGGTTGTATTGAAGATCGTTGGTGTCTGTCTCGTTGGCTTATCCTGGGTTGACTGATTGGCTGTGGTTATAGGTCTCTTGCTTATCCTACCACTCTCTGTGGGGTTCCATGTGGATCCTCCACAGTAGGTCTGGTGTGGCTCATCTCTTGCCAGGATGTCAGCTATTGGTCTATGGCTCGTTGGTAGGGTTGGAAAGACCACAGCTCTCTTGCTGCCTTCTGAAAAATACGAACAGAATCTCCATTGGGGAGTGAGATCAGTGTAGGTTAACTTAAAAACACATTTCTGAATTAGCTAGATTCTATTGTTAGTAGCCTCTTTGTAAATCACTTGTAAAGTGCATTTCTCTTTGGGGGGTGTCCCAAGATTTTGGTTCCCAGTGCATTTTGTCCCCTGTCCCCATTAGTTACTTTCTTGTTGCTGTGAATAAATATCTAGCCAGAAGCAACTTAAGGAAGGAAAGGGTTGACTTTCAGCTTACAGTTTTGAGGGGGACTTTCATGGTGGAGAAGGCATAGTGGCAGGAGTGGGCCCAGGTTTGTCACAATGTGAGCACAGTCAGAAAGCAGAGGATGAACAGGAAGTGAAGCTGGGCTATAGACCTCAAGGTCTGCCCCCGCAGTGGCCCACTTCTTTCTATCAGACTCCATTTCTAAAGGTGTCCACAGCCCTTCCAAACAGCACCAGCAGCTGGGGCCCAAGTTTTCAAACCCATGGGGGGCATTTTGCATTTCAATCCACAACACCAAGTTATATACAGAACATTAGAGTTTTAAAATATTCCTTAAAATGGAGTTAATTTTCAAGGATTTTTAAAAATGGTGTGTGTAGAATGGCTTGATTTTCAGCTGAATTAGAAGATGTGCACATAGACATACTCATGTGCGGATCCCACCCCTCTCCTTTCCTGCACACCACCTGTTGCATAGGAGTCAGTCCTTTGCCAAACCCTCCACCCTCCTTGGGTCCTTCCATGGCAAGGGTGGCAGACAGGAGATAGCTGTGGCCACTACCCTTATTTCCACGACCACACAGCAGCTTGCAGAGCACAGCACTGTGGCATGTGTTTCCACAGCAAAGAGAGGGATCAAGTGGCCAGCAAGAATTTACTAGACATAGCCTCATAAACTCTTTAAATATGTAACTTCCAAGCTCTGTATCCCCCAAAAAGTTGATTTAAAAAATCAGCTAGTGTATTAAACGTCCAGCATCTTGTTAATTGAAATGAATTAACTGTGTAATCTGTCAGGTGTTCTACTGCGTACCTTCTAGACATTGTCTCTTCAAGGTGGTAAGGCTTGAGATCTGGAGAGACAGTATGGACAAAACTAGGGGAAGGGCATTGGCATTGAATTCCAGCCAGAACAGCCCAGTGAGGCCCTGCTTGGATGTTCTTGCCACAGAAGGATGCAGGCACCAAAACGAGTCTAAAATAAGAAAAAAAAATTCCTCACAAGTTAAAAAATAAGGTAAATCTTTCATGAAGTAGAAATAAAGTAAAATATGAAGTGGATAGCTGGGTTATGAGCCAGAAGTTTCTTTGTTTGTCCAGGCTTTGACCATAATGCACAAAAATGAAACATTAAATCAAGATTTGTAGGGAATAAAATGAATTATGTCATAAAGCTTATGGAGTTTATCTTGGGAATGCAAAATGTTCTATGTCAGATAGTTGTTGATATAATGCAAGCAGGTTAATTGAGGGAAAAATATAATGATGTGAATAGTTAGTTACAGAGTAACCTAGTAAGATTCATCATCTATCCACAATAACCCCTCTTTGTAAAATGAGACTGCACAGGAACATTACTAGTTTAGTAAAAGGTATTCATCAAAAATAGAAAGGGGTTGGGAACATGGCTCAGCAATTCAAGGATCTTGCTTGCAAAGCCTGCTGGCTCAGGTTCAGTTCCCCAGCATCCATGTAAAATCAGATGCGCAAGGTGGTGCACACTTTTGGAGTTCATTTGCAATGACATAAGGTTCTGGAATGCCTATGCTCTTTCTCCCTCTGCAAATAAATTAATGAAAATATATTTTATTTTTAAGCAGAGAGAGAGAGAGAGAGAGAGAGAGAGAGAGAGAGAGAGAGAGAGAGAGAATGGGCACACCAGCCTCCAGCTAAGAACTCCAGATGCATGTGCCACTTTGTGTGTCTGGCACTGGTAGTAGTAGGCACTGGTGAATTGAATGAGGTCATTAGCCTTTGCAGGGAAGTGCCTTAACTACTGAGCCATCTCTCCAGCCCTCTAAAATATTTTTTAATTCCTAGAAATATACTTAATGATAAAACTTTCCTTACCTTTTAAATCCTAAGCAGAGCACCTTACCTCATGATAGAGATGATTGGTTGTTGGTTTCTATGTGAATCTATCCTAGCTTCAGCTAATGCAATAAGAAAAAAAATAAAGACGTGTGATGCATATGCATTAGGATGGAACAAACAGAACTGACCGTATTTGTAGATGAGAGGATTCTCTGTATAGAAATTTCAAGAGAAGCCAAAAGCAAACAGAGAATGGAAAAATTCGTTTTCTTTATTCAAGGTAAATCAATTGCATTATTCTACATAGTAAAACCAGTTAGAAAATACATTTAAAGTGTTCCCATTCTTGAGTCTCCAGTACTCTGAGGGGGAGTATACCAGTTCCTCTCATTGTTGTGTAAGGATTCCTCTCCAGAAGCAACTAAAGAAGGAAAGTTTTCTTTTCAGCTTACTCTTGGAAAGGAAGCTTCATAGTAGGGAAGGCATGGTGGTAGGAGCGGGAAGCCAGATCATCACATCATCAGGGAGGAGGCAGAGGGTGAGCAGGAAAGTAGGGGACTGGGCTGTAAGATCTGAAAACCTGTCCCTGTGATCCATACCTTCTGCAACAGCGCCACCAGCTGGGGACCAAGTGTTCAAACACAGGATCTCTGGGAGACGTTTTGCATTCAAATCATAAGAGATACATTGAAAACTGAAAGCTAATGCTATATGCAGAACCTTCTGAAGAGCAACATAATGAGCACATAGAGTGTGATAGTCCTGACTGATGGAAGAGTAAAGTGACCCAGGTTCATGGACGGGATTCTTGCCATTGTGTATCTCCCCCGGCATAATCTGTGAGTCACATTTTCCTTGTGGCAGAATTCTAACAGGAATTTAAAAACCAACCTGTAAAGTTAACTTTAGAATTCATGTGGTAGAAACAAGCCAGGAACAGCCAAGAGAAAGTGAAGGTGGTGAATGATTCACTGGTGTTTCCCTCTCAGACGTTAAGGCTCATCATGTATTAGTTGCCCATATTTTCTGATAAATTCAGAGACAGACAGACAAGTGGACAACAATTGAAAGTCCCACATAAATCTATAGGCCATGGATAATTGAGCATGCCCTATTTCATCAGCTTTAGGGAGCACCTTTTTTGTTTTCTGCAACACATATTCATCTGCAATCCATGATGTCTTGGAACTGCTGTCTGCCAGATGGCTCACCTAACCTACTTCTATGAAAATCTTCTGATAAAGATTTATAATAGAACTTTGGACTACAGGTGGCAGGGAGATAGGGAACTTATTTTTATTTTTATTTTTTTGGAACCAGTGCTGGAACATTTGGTTATAATTGGAATGGCACTCACAAAGCCAGCGTTTGGTAGGACAGATACAAAGCATGAGAGAGCACCATGCTTACAATTTTAGAAAACTTCATGGGAGACCACCTTGAAGATTTGGGGCAGAGAAAGCCTATGTAAATATAGCAGATTAACACAACCTAAAGGGGAAAGACCAGTGAGCCCAATGCCACCTACTATTTACAAAAACCACTAAGCCATGTGTGCATTATGCGTTGTGTTTCTTATGTGTATTGTTAAATCTGATTTGACCGGAGAGAGCTGCTGTAGCCAACACACCCACCCATCAAAAGACTGGTGCCCAGACCCAGTGATTCTCACTGTCACATGGATCAGTAAGGAGAGGCCACAGGACTGAGCAGGCCTCACCCCTAAAAGGAAGCCCCACAAGCTGTCAATGTTGGCCATGAGGGTTCTTGTCTTCCTGTTTCCTACCTGGTGATGGAAAATACTTTTTAAAAAAACGATCTATTGTTCTTTTATTTTGATGTGCATACATATGTATATATATATATATATATATATATATATATATATATATATATGCTCATGGGGTTGCACATGTGTGCACATATGTATACAGATGAGAGAACAACCTTTGTGCCATTTTAGGAATGCTGTCTCCTTTTTACTTTTCTTTCTTTCTTTTTTTTTTTTTTCAAGGTAGGGTCTCACTCTAGCCCAGGCTGACCTGGAATTCACTATGTAGTTTCAGGGTGGCCTTGAACTCACAGTGATCCTCCTACCTCTGCCTCCTGAGTGCTGGGATTAAAGGTGTACACCACCACGCCCGGCTGCTGTCTCCTTTTTTTGAGACAGCCTCTCATTAGGCCAACTAGTTAGACTAGTTGTAGTGAGCACTAGTGCTGGAATTACACATGCGTACCATGTCCGGCATTTATGTGGGTTCTGGGGATTGAACTCAAGCCTTACCAACTGCCCAGCCCCCAAATAATCCATGCTTTAAGTGATGCTTGGGTAAAGGTGAGCTGCAGCTGCCTCTCTCCTCCCTGCCCTGCCCCCATTCTGTGCCCAGGCCATTCATTGACAGGTTCTGCTATGGCTGCTTCTCTCCTGGGCACTGTGCTTTGTGGATCTCTGGTTTGGGTACCATGTCCCCTGCCTTCAGAGCTCTGTGACCTGTGTGAGGGGAGCAAAGGGAGGAGAGGAGGCCTCATGTCACAAGCTGCATCTTCGTGGCACCAGGTGCCTGGCCTTCCCTCCTTGCAGTATCTCTCTGAGGTAACCAGTCTGCCATCCCTCTTCATCAATGAAGGAATGAGCTCTGGAGAGGTTCATTTATTTATGAAGCAAAGTAGTAACATGGCTAAGCTGAAGTTCAAGCATTCAGCTGTCTGTTTCTCAGTCCCTGTGATTCCTGGGAAGTCACCTGTCCTTGCGGAGCAGTGGAGGCAATTTCAGGGAAAAAGCATCTATAAACAGGGCTGTGTTGTGAGGGTGAGACCGGGCCACCCCTTGCTGGGAGATGATCTTCCCTCCTGCTAGGAATGCCCTCCATGGGACCATTGTAGCCGCAGAATTCCCTGTGAGCATGGAATGTGGAGCAGGGTGCTCTGCAGTAAGACACCACGGCAGTCACAGGCTCGCTGGAGCCTTATATGGTCTGCTGTCTTTGAGAGTACTTTCTGGAACATTACAGTCCATAGGCAGGTCATAAAATGCCACATTGTTGTGTACCAGAGTTTACTGCTTGGTGTCAGAAGAAAAAAGAAAATTTAAAAATCTTGCCATGCATGTGCGAGTGTGTGTACAAGCTGCAGTGTTCCTGAGGACACGTCTTCAAATGCAAGTGTGCGGAGCTATTTTTAGGCTCCCTTCCTCCCCACAGTGCTGTTTAAAGATTCAGCTCAGGCTGCTAATAGGTATATTTATAACCATTCTGTCGACGGCCCCAGCATGAATGCTGCTGCAGAGGATGCTATTCTGGGAGGCAGTTGCCATGGTTACCATTAACCCTTTTGCTTTGGAAGAGTCTATCCATAGGATGTTCTGTTTCCCCTGGGGTGTTCTATAGCATGGGAAGGCATACACGTCCTCTGAGACAGAAATAAAAAATGAGTACACTTTGTTGAAGTATGAGTCCTCTGTATAAATGAATGGGCAGTATAATTAATATTAGTAAATGTCTCCAATCGTTCCCTTCAAATGCTACAGTAAAGGTGTCTGTGTGGCTACCGGTACATGTGGGAATGCCTTTATAACTTTACATGAACAAATGTGCAAGAAAGACTCCGTTTCTTACGATGCATCCTTCTGCACTGCTGCCTTGCTGCACGTGCATTCTTGGATGCAGCCCCTCAGTGATGTGAAAACCACCTGGGCATTTCCTTCCTCTGCTCACTCCTCCTTGGTCTTGTGCTTTGCCAGTTCTGGAGCTGTGTCCCCAGAGCAGGGCTCTGTCCTGATTCATCTAGAAGGCATGGCCCACTAAGTAGACTTTTCAGTTCCCTATGCATTTAGTCAACCTCACCAGTTGGCTCTTGCAGGGCTAGAAATACATTGGTTCTTCGGCCTACACTTCGCTTATTGTTGGGAAAGGAATTCAGCTTAACTCGGAGGACCAAGTATTGTGACAAGGTAGCAGATGTGCTTCATAGAAATGTAGACGAATGGCCATTCCCTGATCCCCCAGGGCTGAGGATGACCTGTGGTGTTAGAGAAAGTAGAAAGTTCTTGTCTGGAAGAAAGTTGAGGCCCGTAGGCCTGCTGGGAGCTGCTGTGGTCCTGGCAAACCTGGGAGATCTAGCAGTGGCTGTGGCTTGGAACCCAGCCTGGGCATGTCAGTGGAGTGCCGACAACACAGCAACAAGTAGCTTCCATCTACTGAGATGTCTCCTGAGGGGTCTGGGACAAGCTGGCTGGCTGTGACTTCTGCCTGGTGAGGATGGCTGTGAGGACAGGTGGAAGAAGTGGGAGGCAGATGGACCCAGAAACATGAGGCATTTCTGTGGGGAATCTGAGCCACACAGATGCTTTCTCTGTTGATTGGTGTACAGAAAGATGGGCTTCTGAACTGGATTATCTTTCATTCACAATTCACAGGAGACAGCTCCATGATCTTGTTAAAGGCCATGCAATGCCAGTCATATGGGCAAGGCCAGGTCTCTTTCTTTCACATACACACCCCTGGGAAAACAGACTCTCTCACTTAATCGGTAGCCTTGCATCTCTGGAATAAATAGTTTGACTGTTGATTTAAAAATATTTTTATTTATTTATAAGCAGGGAGAGAAGAGAGAGAGAGACAGAGAGGGAGAGAGATAGAAAATGGATGTGCCAGAGTCTCCAGCTGTTGCAAACAAACTCCAGATGCATGCATTACTGTGCATCTGGCTTTACCTGGGTACTGCGGAATTGAACCCAGGTTGTTAGGCTTTGCAGGCAAGAGCCTTAACCACTTATCAATCCCAGCCTACTCTGACAATTTAAGTGTAAAATGCTTGAGGCCATGGCTCACCCATTCTTTCTGTCTTTCTTCTCTCTCTGCTTGTAAATAAATAAAAATATATTTAAAAAATGCAATTTGTAAACATGGCAAGTGTGGCTACCGAGAACACCATGTCTTTATGTAGGCAGCTTCCCCATGTGGAGAAGGCAGACAAAGGAGGTTCCCTAGCAGGGGCTACTCCAAGATGGCCTCCTCTGGTCATCTTCCTATGTGCTCAGTCCTTACTCCCCTGTCCCTTCACCAGGGTGTGGCCTGTGTCATTGACCTCTCTCTATCTTCCTCTGGGGCCCTGCTGCTTCAGGCCATAAGTCCCCTTAAGGGCAGAGCTGTGCTCAGCCATTTGTGCACCATCTGCTGATGCTGGGCACTATGGGACCCATGAATGAACTAGTGGAAGAAAACCAGGAAAGGACTGATAGCCTTTTTGAGCGTGGATTAAGAGGGCTGGCTGATATGCTGAAGGATTGTGCATCCTCCCCCCTTAAAGGGTGGACTCCTTTGAACCTTGGGAAGCCCCTAAATCCCAGGACCCCAATAGAGCCTCACTTTTCCCCTAGAGGCGAACCTCAGTCCTCAGGGGGATGTTTCCCATGCCCGCACATGGCTCACTCAGTGATGCCTGTGGTTGCAAACTTCAGCTTGCGAACTTCGAATGGTGTGGACCAGAGTAGAAAGAGGAGACTGGTCTCCAAGGCAACCTTGGCAGATGCTTGGAGTGAAGGCACGAGGAACAGTGGGGCAGTGATGGGCCTGGGAAGGGAACACAGCCCAGGTGGCCTGTGACTAGGGCTGCACATGCAGGAGTGATTTAAAGTGAGGACGCCTTGCTTTGGTACAGCCTGGTTTACGGAGTGCCTTCCTTTGCATTTTCTCTTGTCACTTGTATTTGAGATGTGATCATGGCTGACACCATTCTTTGTCTATGAGTGAAAAAAGTGAACTTGAGGAAGATCAAGTCCAAGGATTGGCGTCAGCCACTCTTGAAAACATACCAACATCCACTTTAAAACCGCCTGATGTGGTTTTAAACCCCCTTCACACCATCCCAAATAGAGGAGGCCACACCTTCCAGTATTGTTTTCTTCCCTGGGAAATAGCATGGTAGCCCACAAGGACAGTGTTACCTAATGCATCTTTCCTTGTCGCTGAGCAGGCCAGTGGCTGGTACACCCTGTGGGACACAGACCTCTGCTGTACCTCCCAGAAGACTCAGGAACACGTTATGTCCTCAGAAATATTTCTCAAAGATAGATTTTCACTCTCCCTTTTAAATAATTGCCTAAACTGGGCATGGTGGCTCAGTCCTGGAATCTCAGAACTTGGGAGACTGAGGAAGGAGGGTCAGAAATTTGAACCTAGCCTGGGCTACATAGAGACCAGCTGCTTATTAGGGGGAAGCTTTTGGGGAGGGAACTTGAACAGTCTCTCAGACCTCCTTAGATCCTCACACTTGCGCAGGAAGTGCTCTTAACCACTGAGCCATCTTTCCAGTCCCCGTGTGTGCATTCTTAGAGCAGGTTTGACCTTTTTGGAAATTGTGAGACCTCCAATTTTGTTCTGTTTTCAATATCAGTTTTGCTATTTGGGGTCCCGTGAAATTCCATAGGAGCATCAGATTTTTTTATATCTGAAAAAAAAGCACAGTTGGAATTTTTTTTTTTTTTCCGAGGTAGGGTCTCACTCTAGTCCAGGCTGACCTGGAATTCACTATGTAGCCTCAGGGTGGCCTTGAACTCAGAGCAATCCTCCTACCTCGGCCTCCTGAGTCCTGGGATTATAGGCGTGTGCCTCCACACCCGGCTCACAGTTGGAATTTTGATAGATAATATTTTGATTTTTTTTGCTTTTGGTAGTACCCATTGTAATAATAATAAATCCAAGCTGGGCACTGGGGAAGGGCGCTTATCTGTTATTCCAACACTGAGGAGGCTGAGGCAGGAAAGCATGAATTTGAGACCAGCCTTGAATACATAGCTTGACCCTCCCTGCCTCAAACAACAGTAGCAAATAATAATAGTAATAAATGTGTTAAGGTCTATTTCTGTAAAATTTAATTTTCTTAAAAATGTTTTAAAATAATTTTAGCATACTATTTATTATCTTTGGCTAATTCTAGGTGTTTTCTTCTTTTATATACTATTTTAAATGAACTTACCTTCTTAATTTTCTTTCCAGATAATTCCTTGCCAGCTGATAGAAATACAGTTGATTTAAGGGCTGCTTTTGTGTCCAGTGGGTTAGCAGAACCTGTTAGTGAGCTGTAGTAGCTTTCTTATGTATCGCTTCAGATTTTTGTATATGTAGGATCTTGACATTTGTAAATGAAAATAGTTTTATTTCTTCCTTTTCAACTTAAATGTCTTTTATTTCTTGTCTAATTGCTTTGGTTAGAACTTCAAATATAATGAACTGTAATAAGAAAGGCAGGTATGCCATCTTGTTCATGATATTAGGAGAAAAGTTTTCAGTAATAAACCTTTAGCATGTTGGGTGGTGGGGGGGCAAGGAAAAAAATAGAAGTTGAAGAAGTTCTCTTATTTTTCAGTTTTTTTTGTTTAGGATTTGTGGTCTGTTCTTTTTTTCCCTCTTTATTATGCATAATTAGATAAATTGAATGAGCAAATAATGTATTGGTATGCCCAGTTCCCCCAATTTCCCTCTTCCCTGTCCCCAATCTGCTGGGTATCCTTCTCCGTGGGCAGTCTGGATCAGTCCTTGGGGTAGGAGGTTATGGATAGCCTAGGAGTCAACTGGTTCCACCCCCACTTTGTGTATTGTTACTGAGGGGGGCCATGTCTCTGGCAGTTCTCCCCCACCATGGCTCTTATGATCTTTCCGCCCCCTCTTCCACTCAGATGAGTTTTTAAATTTATGAAAGGTTGTTGAATTCAACTGCTCTTTCCTGTATTAGTTAAGATGATAATGCTATTTTTCATTTATTGTATTAATATGGATATATTAATACTATAATATATATGAAATAATCCCATCTTTGTAGTCCAGGAATCAATCCTACTTGGCCATGGTGTACAATCCTTCTAATACTCTGTTTGATTTGGCTTCCTACTATCTTATGGAGAAGTTTTATATATGTATTCCAATGGAATATTGGTATGTAGCTTTCCTTCATTGTGACATATTTGGCTGGCTTTTGTATCAGGGAAATGCTGATCTTACAGAATGACTTGGAAAGTTTCCCCTCCACACCTTTTTGTTTGTTGGTTTGTTTGTTTTTTTATAGTTTGAGATGGATTGGCTTTAATTATTCTTTAAATGTTCGTTACCTTCACCATTAAAGATGTCTGGTCCTTTCTTCTCAAAGTTGGGAGATTTTTGATGACTAGTCCGACTCTCAATCCCCCTTGCTGCTCTAAGCCTTAGCACACACTTCCAGGTCCTCTTCCCTCCCAGTTGTTTCTCCATCTTCTCGTGGGAGTTGACTTTGACCTCCTGTTTGCACCACCATGCTCTCGGCTGTTTTCTTTGGCCATCAGTATCCTGTGACTCCCCTGTGGCCTGACCATCTCACTCACTAGACTAGTCCTAGGACCAAATCTCCACTTCCCCATTCCTCTTGGCACCTGAAGCTTGAGGCACTAGGTGTCACTTGGCAAGAGCTTACTGGAGTAGACAGCTGGGTACCCCAGGGCCTTAGACAGCTGTTTCCTCTTATCTTCTTGTTATTCTGTAGCGGAGGTGTGACACAATGATTCTGTGGTGGCAACAGTGAGGTCCTAATCTCATTTCTCAGCGACTCACAGCACAGACAGGGAAGATGATGTAAGCTCCTGAGACTTCAGTTTGGGTGATAATATAATAATGTGAGCAAAAGTTATACTGCTAAAAAAAATCTCTGGCAAATAAAAAGATCTTGGGTTTCAAGATTAGAAATGCAGCCTTACATGATTTGGGTCTTTTTATTTTTTTTATGCACATCTGTGCTTGCATATGTACAGGTATGCATCCACACACATGTGCGTGCGTGGGGAGGCGAGTGGACAGTCTCCAGTATAGTTCCTCAGGAACACCATTGACTTCTTAGATAGTTTCTCATTGACCTGGAGCTCCCTGATTCTATTCAACTACGTGGCCAGCAAACTTTAGGGATTCTCCTGTCTCTGCCTCCCCACTTCTGGGATCATGGCATGTGCCACCATTCCTGACATTTTTGTGGCTCCTGGGAATTAAATTCAAAACAAGCATCCCCAATGCCCTTCTCAGTGGCTCATCTTGTCAAAATTCAAGAATCTGAAGAGGACATGGTCTGGAAGCACTGGGCCTTGGCCTGTGTGTGTGTGTGTGTGTGTGTGTGTGTGTGTGTGTGTGTGTGTGGCTTTGGAACAGTGTGTTGCTCTGTGTACAGTACTTAGGGGACCCTGAGTATAGACATGAGGAACCCCCTTCCTGTGTAATGGCAGGGAAGTGGCCTTGAGATGCTTGTCATGGACTGGGTGTGACATAGCAGTGTGCCTGACAATGGTGACGAGAATAAAGACTGTTGGGCCTGGCAAGTCAAGCCTGAGCTCTCACTCAGGCTAGCCATGGCTGTCATCAGTGAGGTAATGAAGAGCACCATGGGCTTTCTGCTGAGCCCTACATCAGGTAGACACCACTGAGCTTGGGGGTGGGCCTTTGTGGATGGAGAGACCACTTCTGTGGGTGTCAGGTGACTGAGTCTCAGGACTGTTCCTGGAGGCTCCCTGGGCATGAGAGGTCTGGGATTTGCTCTTTAGGGGAGGAGTCAGCATTCCATTCTCAGGAGACCTAAGCATCCAGGAGAAAGGATTTCCAGTGTGAGGTCTGGCCTTTAGCCTTGTGAAGATGCAAGGCCTGATGCCTCACCCTGACTTTCTTCAGGAGATGGGAGGGGCTTAGGGAAGTTACTTTCCTTTCTGGGATCCTGGAGTTCAAAGGAGCTCTGAGCAGATCCGTTATCATGAGGCCTGTGTCAGAAGACTTTCAAATCTCATGCCCCACAACCCTTTATTCCACATTTAATATGCCCCAAGAAAACAGTGTGCTGTGTGCACAGTGGCGGGCAGAGGATATTACAGTGGTATTTGTAACAAAGGACAGTTGGAAACAACGTAAGTGTGAACTAATCGCAAGCTGTCTAATTGAATTATTGAGCACATTTATAGTGGAGTAATATGCGGTTGTTGAGAAAGTTGAAAAGGATCACTATAAAATTCTTTTATAGTATAATTTTAGCTTATTAAAATCTATTTATAGAAAAGGGACTGGAAAGCTACATACAAAATTAATGGCAGTTACCTCAGTGGTGGAAGTGGTGGAATGTTAGCTTATTTTAATTTTCTGTCTTATTTTCTGAAGTTTTTTTCATGATGACTATTACGCTGAGCCAACTTTTTAAAGTTTTAAAATAATCATACACTTAAAGGCAATCCCAGCAACATATGATGTGCTCACCTCTCCTGTCAGTCAGCAGTAGATATGGACCTGAAACCCCAGTACTTTCTGTGGATCTCTCACATCGGGCATTCTCCTCCCCATCACTAGCACAGCCATTCAAAAACAATGCTGTCCAGTCCTCCATCCAGCTGTCCCAGAGGGTCTGCCCGGTTTCTCTTGTTTCTTCATGGTCATATCTCTTTAGTCTACTACACCTGTGAGCTGGGGCAGCTGTCAGGCTTCCCTGATGTCCACAGCTTTTCTGTTTACAAGGTGGCCATTCAGTTATTTTTGGAGAATGCTTCCCAATCAGGGTTCAACATTTCCTCATGATCAGATTCAGGCTGTTGATTTGGGGCAGTAATATCACAGGTATGTGCTGTTCTCATTGTAATGATCAGAGAAGGCATATCTTCAGTCTGCCACATTCAGATGCTGTCTTCATGGCCATGAATACGGTGGTGACCCTTAGACTTTTCTACTGGGAAGCTGCTCTGCACTGAATTTTTTTTTTTTTTTGCGTGTGTGCATTTGTGTCTTTGGTGTATGTGAGCATGCATGCTTGCATGCAGATGTATGCATGCCTCATGCATGTGTGTGCAGAGGCCAGAGGAGACTGTCCTGTGTCCTCTTAGCATGTATTTCTTTTCTTGAGGTGGGAGTCTCTTTCTCAACCAGAAGCTGCTGTCTCTCAATGAGCCCCAGTGATGTCCCAGTTTCCCCACTGCCCTGTGGACTGAGGTTATAGATGGCCATGCCCATGCCCAATTTTTTGCATGGGTTCTGAGGAGTTGAACTTGAGGATCTCCAGATAGAGGCCCTCATGCTTAAGCTGCAAGAGCCTCGAACCACTGAGCATCTGAAGTGAGTACGTTTTTATAGGAAGGTACTGCAAAATGAGGTGGGTGTGAGATCTTTGCTTCCTGCCAGACTTTTCTTCATGGATGACCTTAGGAACTTATGGCCAGATTTTCCCCTTACTGTTACTTATTTTGATGCCTGGGTTGTCTCAGCCTTGGCCCAGGGGAGCCCCTGCCAGTGCCTCTTTCTGTGATGCGTGCTGCAATCGGGGTGCGCCCTCACATCATGGCTTAAGATGCTCCAAGCAGCCACCATACTTTTCTTGCTCCATTGTAGCCCATCCCATCTCCAGGGGCCCTGATTGCTTAGAAGACAAGATTAGGCTCCTTGTGCTCATAGCCACTGGCTGTGTCCTCCTTTCTGGGCCCTCTTCATGGTCTGTGCACATAAGTATGCCTGTGGTGTATCCAGGCCCTGTTGCAGTCAGCTTTCTCCTTGCTGTGACAAACATCCAACCAGAAGCAGCTTGTAGAAGAAAGTTTATTTTGGCTTACAGACTTGAGGGGAAACTCCATGATGGCAAGGAAAACCATGGTATGAGCAGAGGCTGGACATCACCTCCTGGCCAACATCAGGTGGACAACAGCAGCAGGAGAGTGTGCCAAACACTGGCAAGCAGAAGCTGGCTATAACACCCATAGCCCACCCCCAACAACACAGCTCCAACAAGGTTCCAAATTGAAAATTGCCATCAGCTGGGAATAGAATATTCAGAACACATTGTTTATAGGGACACCTGAATCAAAGAACCACTGACACAGTCACACCAATGCTCCTCCAGTGACCAGTGAGCTTTCCCACCTGAGCCCAGCACCCGGGTTTAACTCTTAACTTTCTCTCTCTCTGTCTTTAGGTCTTGTGTCTCTAATCACTACTTCAGCCTCCGTGTGGAACCAGCTTCCCATTGGTGCTCTTGCTCATCTGCTCAGGCCCCATCCCTCATCTGGGCTCACCAGAGATGTTTGTCCCTTCACCTCACCCTGGTCTGATGGTCCACAAGAGTTGATCCTTCCACACGACCCTCTCCTATCCACAGGGGCTCTTCACATTGGGTTATAGACCCCCCCTCATGTGATTGCCTTGCACTCAAGCTCTAAAACCCCAACCAGGGCCCCATCCTCATTCTCTTTGGGTGCCTTCCTCTTCCCTCTCTTGGGTTCTGACACCCTGAACCCTCCATGGATGCTCCCAGCCTCACTGTGTGTATCAGTTTCTTTTCTTGTTACTGTGACCAAATTCCTGATAAGCAGCAACTTAAGAAGGTCAGGATTTATTTCTGCTCCTATTTTAAGGGGATACAGACCATTGGGACCCTGGGGGCATGGCAGCAAGCAGCTCCGTGGCAGACGGAATGTGGGCTGCTTCTCCCATCTGGGCAGATCAGGAAGTAGAGAAGGGGTTGTCTGTGCTCAGCTGGCTGTCTTCGTTTCTCCCTTTTATTTAGTCAGGGACCCCCCACCGATGGGATGGTGCCAACCACTTTCAGGGTGGGCTTCCTCCCCCCTCAGTTAATTCTCTCTGGAAAGATCCATGTAGACATATCCAGTGGTATGTCTTACTGATGGCTTAGGTGTTTCTTTATCCAATCAAAGTTAATAATCAGAATTTACTATTATATCCTGTAACTTCAGATGCACGGTTCATGCTGAGGTGGGACAGTTGTGGGGGTGACTTGAGGCTGAGCTGGGCATTGCCATTTACTGACTAAAACTCCCCATGAAAGAGTACTTGGCAGAGCCAACGAGGAGCCTTCCCAATGGAGGTTGAAAGGACTGAGAAGTTGCCTCCTTTCTTTCCAGGGGAGCCAGCCCTGCATCCCCTGTGTGTCGACCTTTACATAGCTCACACTGACTCATTGTTGGAAGGGCTTAGCGGAGGCTGCCAGGCAGGTGGATGGAGCGCTTGCGGCTAAGCAGGCCTGGCTCCAGACAAAGCTTGCCATTTCCCTCTAAATCACACTGACCCCTTGGGCAAGTCTCTTGTTTCATGAGCCTCATTTTTCTCTTGTGTAAAGTGTAGATTGTTAAGCCCTGCCTCACAGGGCTGCTGTGTGGATCTACTGGTCAGGACCGTAGTCAGGATTCAATTAACACTACTCCCTTCATACTCTCTCAGAGAAGTGAGCTTGCCTTGCTTGGACTTTCAGGACAAAACTGATAATGGTTAAAACTCTAGCTTTTCCACACAAAATCTCTAGCTTCTTAGACTTTTTGTCCTTCATGGTAACTTCCAGTCTGGGCACAGGAGGCCAGTCCCATGTTCCTCCCCTGTCTCTGTGGGTACCAACCATCTGCGGATGGATGGCTTGCTCTTCCGGGCACTTCAGTTCATTTCTGTGAAAACTCAAGTGTGTGTGTGTGTGTGTGTGTGTGTGTGTGTGTGAGAGAGAGAGAGAGAGAGAGAGAGAGAGAGAGAGAGAGAGAGAGAGAGAGAGAGAGAGAGAGAGAGAGATCTGTCTTCATATATTCATTCTCCACAGTAAAAGTAGCCATGCTTGGGTAGCCTCAGTCTTGATTGAAAAGCACCACAGTGACCTGAATTAAGTAGCGATGAAGGGCTGGAGGAAAGCAAGATGAATATTTCTTGCCTTTGGTGTTGATAAAAATCAAATTAAATCAATTGTGAACCCTCACTTCTGTGTATGTCACTGTCTGCCTCTCCTTGTTCTTGGCTGAAGAGCCAATTTTTCCTTACTCTGTGAATCACTTTGGTGAGTCAAGAAGATGGTATCTCTGTTTGTTGGTTTATAACTCACCAGACGAAAGTTATTACTTCCGCTTTAATAATAAAGGTGAATTTGGGCCTTCGGAATTTATGACTTTAGGTAAAATTATCTTAGCTCATAGGTTCTTAGAACCTTATTTTGGGCAAGAAACTGGAAGAGCAACAAGCAAATTAGGTGGCTTTTTTAAAATCATAGTTTTAGGTCCTTCCTGGTTTATGTATGAGAACACCATTTTTTAATATGGCAGGCATTTCTTGTGATGAAGATGCCTTTATAACCAAGAACACCTTTGGAATATTTGTTGAAAAACTGAAATAACGTGATAACGTGTGTGTGAGTGAGTGTGTGTGTGTGTGTGTGTGTGACCTTCCATGAAATTTGTAGCTCCTCAACCCCCCATTCTTAAAATGATTCAAATGAAGCCAAAGCTTTTTTTTTCACTGAGTATTTATGGGACACATACATGTGCCAGATAAAAGCCATATACTGGGCTGGGATCATGAAGGATATGTGGCCATTGGCCTGAGCATCTGACTAGAAGGTCTTATGTGGCACCACGTGTCACAGTGTGTGTCATGTAACTGTCAGAGAAGTTTTCTCTTCCAGCATCTAACTCCTTGAAAATAAACTCAGTTGTGCCTCTTGGCTTTCCTCATTCATACTGTGAAAACATAGTCATGTGATTTGGTTCATCTATTTGTCCAACTGGTAGATGTTTCCTAAGGGCCTCACCTCCCTCCCACAGGTAAGGCAAGCAGACCTGGTACATGCCAGACAGAGCCCCTTTTTTGATCTTTGTTTATTCTCAACCTGTTTGGTTTGAGAAACAACTGCTGAGCTTCCACTCTGAGGAGGTCCCCACTCGGCTCCTGTTGGACCACACATGCTAGTTCTCAGCACAGCGAGAGGAGTCTTTCCTTTCTCCCTCTCTCTCTTCACCTTTGGCTATAGATCAATCCAGGGTAAGTCCAGTGCCTGTGCCAGGGAGGCATGGCTGTGGCTACTGAAGGGACAGAGGCCTTGGCTCCCTCCTGACTCTACTCTGCTGTGTTCCTAAGCCTGGATGGCTTCCCAGCACTGTTTGGGAAGGCATGTGTGAGGCTTAGGGCTCGTGGTCACTGATGTCACTCAAATAGTATGGGTCATGGGGCATGTGAGTTGGGGTCCTGCAGGTGCACCCTAAGGTGGCTGGCAGCTGGGCGGTGAGGTGCTGGGAGGCTGGCAAGACTAAGCTGCCACTCTGCAGGGTCTGGTTTGGAGGAACACACTGTCCTCATCATCTTTTCCATTGACAATTCCACAGTGCTGGGATTCAAATTAGAAGCCTGCTGTTGTGACAGATGATACCATTTAATTTTAGGATCCCTATGCTTCTTATATTCACCACAGACTCAGTCGGACCCCATCTCAGAGCTTTTGGACCCTGGGAAGTACTACGTTCCTAGGAATGTTGTGATGGGTATGCAGGCTCCCTTTTGCCAGGGTTGTGATGGGGGGCTGCCTTGTGGAAGGAAGCCGCTGCCTGGTGCAGCTAGTTCTGAGATACACTGGTACATTTTCATTGTCTATTGCCCATAGACAACCTCACAGCCAGGTACTCCAGTGAAACCCACCTTTCCCCTCTTCTTGAAGCCTGGTCCTGTCTTCACTTGCACCTCAGCTGGGAGCCAGAGGACAGGGAGAGTGCCTTTCCCTTCTCTCTCACTTCTTCATCGCCTGTGTTGCCCTGTGTCCTCCTGGCACCATGTTTATACCCTGTCGTCATCGTAGAGAGGATGGGATTTGCAAGCATACTTACCTGGGAAGCCACCATCAACACCAGCACCAAGCTAGGCTGGCTCCCTCATGCTCCTTCCCCATCACTCCTTGGCAGTGCCCTTCTCTAAACACCACAAGCCTGGTGTCGCTGACCAGCAGCTTCTTGAGTCCTCAGGACTCTTGACTCCAGGTGCCTCTACTCTGAACATCAAGTCGGCTCCAGGAGTATCATTCTCTGACACAGCCCAACTTGGGGGTTTTCTCTCAACACCGTTGGGTCACCTCATTGATTCTGTGTGGCCTGCCATTTGCTCATATCTACTACTATGTCTCACTGTGTCCCCAGTGTGCTCCCCTGTTCCTCCTTCCCTCCAGCCCCCTTGAAGAAGCAGGAAAAGGGACATCACCTGTGTGTCTGAGATGGGAAATAGCACCTGAAACCCTCCCAGGGCCATGTGGCTGGTGTGCAGCGCAGTGAGGCTGACCCTTTTTCCGAGTGCTTTTGGTAGAGGGAGGCTTCCCCTCTAAATATGGCAGGATTCTTACCTGAGGACTACTGGTGTCTTCTATCCAAGTTCTGCAGGACTTAAACTACTGTCGCTTGGCACTGAGGCAGCAGATGTGCCCATCCCTCTGGGGCACATCCTATTGCCGTCACCAGGCATTGCAGACCCTTTCTGCCCTGACTTCACACTTGAGCACCCCCTCCCTGTGATGCCAGGATTGGTCTAAGACCATGCTTTGGCCACACGAGTGAAAGGGCCTGTGGTGTGTGAGAGAACACTTTCCCAAAGATGGTCACCTTTATGTAGTGGTCTATATTGATTATCTACTTGATGGGACCTAAAAGCACCTGTGAGAATTAATGCAGATCAGGTTAGCCTCTAGGCATGCCTATAAGGGATTGTCTTGATCAGGTTAAGTGAGGAAGATACATCTTAACCATGTCCAGGGTCCTGAAGTGTATCAAAAGAGAGAGCTGGCTGAGCTCTGCTTCCCCACTGTGCTGAAGATGACCTCAAGCTCCTGGTGCCTCCCTGCCATGATAGACTGTGAGCTAAATAAACCCTTCCTTCCCTAAAATGGATTTTTGGCAGGTATTTTGTCATAAGCAATAAAGGGCCTAGTACACTTGGGTAGTGAGTATG
Source organism: Zapus hudsonius (assembly GCA_004024765.1). NCBI lineage: Eukaryota > Metazoa > Chordata > Mammalia > Rodentia > Dipodidae > Zapus > Zapus hudsonius. Next base: position 31,149 of record PVHP010001824.1, on the reverse strand, counting down.
TGGCTGCCTTGGGTTGATGTGACCCTGAGAAGAGGAGTTGAACTCCTGATACTGGACTGTCTAGGCAGGTTCAAAACAACACCAGGTTTGTCAGAAGAGGAAGGCTCCAGGGTCAGAGATAGAGACACAGCAGTGGAGGCCACAGAGCGCTGAGGCCTTTAGAAGCTGGAGAGGTCAGGAGACAGATTCTTCCCTGAAGTATTTAGAAGGAAGGAGCCCTGTGGCCACCCTGATCTTAGCACTCTGACCTCTAGCACAGTGGGGTGGTACATTTAAACCAGGAAGTCTGTGGGCCTTTGTCACATACATGGTCATAGGAATCTCAGACAGCACAGGTCTGAAATTCAGTGCATGGCTGTCTTTCTGTTACCTCCAACCTGAGGCTGTCCATATACTGGACAGTGTCTGCTGTGGTAGTCAGACCAGAGTGGAGATGAGTGTGGCCCAGGGCCTGTCTAAAAACAGAAGTGAGGTCTGGGGACCACTGCTGTCATGTTCCAGCCTCACTTTCCCCAGGGAACCCCTCCCACATTCCTCTGGGGAGCTCAAGGCATCTGACTTGTGGCAGGTGCACTTCTACCACTCTGCTTCTTGAGCAGCTTATAATCTCACTGGAAAGACAAAAACATTGAGTCAGAAATGCAGATGTACCTCTTGCCAAGCAATATGCTGGCACTGCCCACGATGGGGAGGGGCTTCACAAGGATGGATGCTGAAGTTGAGGCAGTGATATCAGGAAACCCAGTCACTCAAAAATGAGGGGATCCTTGCTGGCATAGGGGACCATGCACCAAAGACCCTGGATGTTCCTGGCACTGAGGGGCTATGGCTGTGTGCTGAAGGGAGAGGATGGGGAAGTGGGCACATCTCACCCAGAGTGGCAGTACCAGCTTATTCAGGCTTCTCAGGGGTCAGGCATCTTCACTTGATGGAGAGGCAGTGGATGCCAGGGAAGGATTTAAGTAGGACTGAAATTTGCAATTTCACTTAAGAAAAAAGCTGTTTTGGCTGGAGTTGGAGGAGTGAGTGGAAGAGGGCAGACGTGGCCATAGGAGGCCAGCTCGGGCAGCCGTGAGCTCAGGCTAGAGCTGGGGTGTCTGGAATGTCATTGCAGTGATGGGATGTGTTGTATGGCTTTGCAGTACATTCTCAAAGGACAAATAGCCAACATGGTGTGGTACAAGGACAGTGACCAGTAGCCAGTCTAGACATGAAGAAGGGCAGGTGTAAGGGGACCTAGGAAATTCAGTTGTGGAGACAGGACCACTGGGGCTGTGCTGTGATGTCCCCAAGGAGGTGTCAGATTGACATTCGGGTGGATGAGTCACACTCAATACATAAAGTAAAAGCGAAGACTTAAAGGGCTCAGGAAAACGTCCCCATGCCTGCGCTTGGCAAACATCCATTGTGTGCCCACTGTAAATAACACTGTGCTCAGCCCAGCTGCAGAGCTCAGCGCTCCTGACTTCAACCTCAGAACAGGCTCCTGCCCTACACTAGCTCAGTTGCCCCTGCTTGAGTGGGGCTCACTTTCTAAAGCCTGGCGCTGCGGTTTTCTAGGGAGCTGGGGACTGTGTTCCATCCAGCTCCCTCTACTCCATTACCAGGCTGCCAAGGAGTTGAAGAGGCATTGAGTTCCCATTAGGGTTAGATCCAGACATGCACACTGTAAAAAACTTAGTTCTCATGGACACAGGCATTATTTCTCCTAGACAGGGAGAGGGAAAGCCCTGGGATCTAAGTCTTACCCAAACTATGGAGCCAAGAAGGAGTGGATCTCAGCATGGGTTAGTTCTCTGTGATCTAAGACTTCTGCTTGTCCTACCAAATGCATTAAATGTTGAAATGTCATGGCTTTGTAACAGCTGAGTACACAACCTTCTACTGGCTTAGCACACACTGTGTACTCAGAGCAACCCCTACTATCACCCAGTATACATGAGGGAAGGAAGCACCCTGCCAAGGTTTATCAGGGTCCAGAGTTTGGGAACTCATGGGACTGCAGTCAGGGTGTTGGTCATGGTTGTGTTTTCATCTCAGGCCAAGCTTGGAATAGTCTGTTTCAAGCTTTCTTGGGTTGTCGGCAGTTCCTAGTAACCCTAAGAGTGAAAGCTTTGATTGCTAGCTGCTGTGGGCTGGAGACTGCTGTTGACCAGGCATGCCATGTGGAGAATTCCCAAGAGGGTAGCTGCTTCCTCAGCCACAGCCCAGCAAGGAGACTCCAGCAAGGTGGAGATTTGTACAGCCACACAAATCCTCATCATCTCTGCCACCGTCAACCATAGTCAGGACCCCTGAGGAACAGAGCAATGGGGGCCACCTTAACAGACCATCAATCACACAGACAGGACTCTACCTTCTGGAAGGACAATACTTCTGCCCCTGTTGGCAGAGGCAGAGCTCTGCAGAGGACAGAGATTCTCCGTTGAGGAACTTAGACCTGCAGTAGGACAAACACACAGTTCTTCTGTGCTGATGATCTCATAGTGTGCCTATGCCCGTGACTTTGGCAAGAAAACTCAGGTCATGTCTCTTGAATCCTTTCTGCCTTGTCCTGTGCAGCCGTGGCAGCTACTGTCCTGGCTGGGCCCTTCTACTTGTTCTGGGCTATTGCACACTTCTGCTGTCTTTTTCTCCCAACTGATTTTCTTCTGAAGATCTGACTATTTCCACCTCTGGAACAGCACCCAGGCTCCCTTTCCTTTCTTCCTTCACCACCTGTCTCCCAACACCTCCTCTCACACTTCAAGGTCTACAGTGCCAATACCTCACCAGGTCTTGCCTCAGCCCTCCACTTTTGAAGCATTTTCCTCCCTCTACTCCCATTTTTTTCTCCCCCCCTTTTACATATCTATGTGATGCAGTGAAGTCCTAATTCTCCCTTCGTGTGTGGTTCACAAATGAAAGCCTCCCTGTCTTCCAGCGCACAGTGCTATGTGGACCCTTGTCACAGAGGTCATCATCTTGCATAGTAATTTGATTTTGTTCCTTTCTTTGTCTCTGTGTTCTTAAAGTTATTCACAGTCCTTGTTGATAGCATTCATGCATTTTGATGAACTGGGTGGATGGTTAGATGCCTGGCTGGCTGGGTGGAAAGCTACATGGATGGCTAGGTGAGTGGATAGGCAGGTGGATGGATGGTGGGGTGGATGAAACTACCGCAGTGGAGCTGTGTGCAAATGACAATCTTCAAAAGCAAAATCTACTTCCAATCCCTTTGTGGTAGAACACACAGATTATACTAGTGACCTCAGAAGCTTGAAAACCAGGGAAGTGCTAACCATCTCTTTCTCCATTGCTGAAGAAAGGCTCTGCAGAGCACCCGCATCTTTCATCATTTCAGCTTAGGTCTGGCTGTGCTTGTTTTTCTGGTAAATAAGAGAATGAAATTGCAGCATACTTAGAGTTGAAGGGATCTTCACTTGAAGTCAGAGTCGCCCTAAGCGATACTTTGTAGATGCATTTTCAGGATCGTCGAGCTCCAGGCTGGGACTGTCTCCCCTTCTTGGGTACCTGGCCCAGAGCCTAGCCCGCTATGAAGGTGCACACACTGGCTGGGAGGTGCAGCCTAAGCACTGCTCTGGGTCAGACTGGTCGACACCTGCCTCCTGAGCACCTGTTGATCAGTGGGCCTATGATAAGACCTGAGCCTGGGGGAGTCAGTCTCTTGGGTGTAGATACACAAGAGGAAGGAGGAGTTGATAGAGGGGTGCAGAAGTGAATCCTCACAGAAGCTGCAGTCAGTTCCCAGGGAGCCCTGGTGACAAGTGCTTCCTTTCTGACTCCCATGAACTCAGATTTTAGTAGAGGTGAGGTGATGTTTGGAGGCCCCCATGAGTAGGAGGTGGAGGGATCGAGTCAAAGAGTTTTCCTAGAAACCCCTGCTTTGTTTCTGTATCCTCCTGCACTGGAGCGCTTGCCTGACCCTTGCTTACCTCAAGTTTCTACCCGCGTGGAATCCTAGTCCTTAGGAGGCACATCAGTGACACTCAAATGTATGAACTAGCTAAGGGACTGACTTCCACTGTGCTGTGGAAGTGGCTCTTGGTCCTGAGAGGACAGAGGGAAGGATGCAACGATAGGGGCGCCAGGGCTGTCCTCTGCAGCATGGGTGGAAGGGGATCAGAGGAGGCATTTTAGGGGCTCCTGGTTTGCTGTCATGTATGTTTGTTGTGGTTCGTCAGGTCATCATTCTGAACAATGTTTTCTTAGGCTGTGGCTAAAAGTATCTTGTTTCCCAAAGACAGCCCTCTTGCCCATGTGCTTGCTGGCTGCTTGGGATTCTTGGGGAGTCCTTATTGCCCTGTCCCCCGCCCCCACTATATACCCTTCCTTCCCTTGCCTCATCTTGCTTTATCACAGCTGTTCCTACTTGGGTCTCCTGGAGACTCTTAGATTTCCAATGTGTTTGGCATGATGTTAGATTGCATTTGGAGGGGCTGCCCTAAATTAAGACTCTTGACTGTGGCTGCCAAAATTGCTTGTGAGCAGTCTTAGGCAAAGGAGGAAGTGCACTGGGGAGAAGCTTTTCTGTGTGTGCGGCTGCTGGTGGGACTGCAGGCTGTTGGCATTTAGCGCCGGTCTGATACCTAGCTGCTCATCCTTCTGTCTGTCTGCTTGTGACTAGTTCCTCTGCCTTGTTAAACTGTGGGTCCAAATATCTCCCCTCACTGCAGGTGGAACTGGCAGCCTTGACCCCTGATCCTCTCAGGGCCAACTTCAGACTGCTAGGGCGGTCTCTTCTTGGTCCAGCTTCTGAGTGTGTTCTTTTCTGGTCCTGTCACCCGAGTGCATTAGTGACTGGCTACCAGGGGCCCTTTCTGACACTGAGGACAGCTTCAAGGAAGGGTTCCTGTGGCAGGGCAGAGACTTCTGAGCTGCTCTGTTAGATGCTGAGATGTTGCAGGGGATAGAGATCCTGGGACAGCTGATCTGGACCCTCTGGATCCCTGTGCAGGCCATGGCAGACGTATGGATGGACACACAGCCACCTGGCTCCATTTATCACCTGCAGTGGCAGTCTCTGGCTGCATTCCAAGGGATGTGAGTGTATCTCTAGAACTGATCTTTAGGGGCCTCACCTGCACTGAGCTATGTTTTGGTTGAACCTGGATGTTCTACCTGGTTCCTGGTCCTGGCTCTCCTGTGGACGTCTAGCCCTCAGGGTCCACCACACAGGGCTTCATCGCAGTGAATTTTGGTTCCTGCTTTAGAAAATGGGATGATTAGGACCTTCTTGCTGAATTTATATACAGTTTACAGGGCATTTACTTGCTGGGTGACTGTACAGAGGGAACTCGTGCTCTCCTGTGGTTGTAGGCAGCAGGCATAGATGTACAGAAGTGTTATTGCTCTCTAAGTCTTAGGTACATGAACAATTGGTTTTGCTTCCTAGACCATATGTATTTGATATAGTTCTTTTAAAATATTTTTATATATTTATTTGTGAGAGAGAGATGAGAGAGAGAAAGAGAGAGAGAGAGAGAGAGAGAGAGAGAGAGAGAGAGAGAGAGAGAGAGAGAGAGAGCAAGCGAGCACATAAGAGCCTCTAGCCACTGCAAACAAGCTCCAGACTCCACATTGTGCATCTGGCTTTATGTGGGTACTGGGGAATCAAACTTGGGTCCTTAGGCTATGCAGGCAAGTACCTTAACTGCTGAGCCATCCCTCCAACCTGATAGTGTATTACTTAATATAAATAAAATGCTCATTCGGAATTTCTTTTTTAGACCTGTTTACAGAGAAAGGTATTGAGCTTACTTTTGGTACCCACCAGTTCTGTATCATGTCAGAGGCTTGGTTGCTTCCTGCAAGTCTTTTGCTTTCATTGCTCAGACCTAAGGAAAAGCTGTCTTGCATGGTTTGAATGTTTTTTCCCTCTGAACTCACATAGAACTTGTCATTGTAATGATATTGCAGTGTCATGAAGTGAGTAAGGGTGGGCCTGGGAGAGGTTCTCAGGCATGTGGCTCTGCCTTTTGGGTGTTTGGGGAGCTTTCTACCATCACCTGCCCTGGCTGCATCTAGATGGTTGAGGACAGCCAGCCCTGCCTCCCCAGACCTGGGCCTTACCTCTCAGGAGCCCTCTAAAGTCAACTGGGTATCACAGATGTCTTCCCCCACCTGCCTGTGCTCTCAGCTGGTGCTTAGGGGCACCCCATGCCTAAGTACAAGTACAGCAGGTTGTCTCAGGAAACCTGGCATTGGGAGTCTATTCTAAACCTGGGAGATAGGTGCCTCTCTAGGACTTGGCCTCAATGTCTGTAAGTCATGATGCCAAACAAATGACTAACATCTCCCTGGGCTCTGTGATGCTCACCTCCTCTCAGAAGGGAAAGAGAGCTTGGTTGACTGTTACAGTAGGGTTTTCTGAGATCCTTGCAAGGAGAGAATGTCATATGTAGAATAACCTGCCTTCAGGAGTGATGACCCTGCCTGTAGGTGCAAATGTCCTGCCTTTGAAAGTCAGCCAGAGTTTGTTTCATCAGGTGTCCGCCTTCCCTACAGCTTCAGGATGAAAGGCCTCTGTTCCCTCTGTGTTTTGGATTCCACCTTGCATGGAACATACCACCTTTCCTTCCATGCCCTGTGTGTTCCTTCAGACCCTCTCTGCACTGTCCTTCTCCCAAGCAAACACCTGCCCTTTGTCAGGCATGGAAGCACCGTCTCACGTAATTCTCATGGTTCCACTGTCCATAGTGAGTGTGAGCTCATAGCTTATGAACCCCAAGTTGAAAGTCTATACACCCCTCCTCCCCAGGCTGTTTCCCCAAAGACCTCTCATCAGTCACTTCCTTTTCTAGGCCCCCACATTGCAGCTATCGTCAGTTAGTGTACCATGCAGTATTGGCTTTTCCTACTAGTTTGAGAGCTTCCTTCCAGTGGAACCTCTCCCTTTGGGTTCTTCTTCCCTCTGTGCTGCAGCTCAGTTTGGCACCCAGCAGGTTGGAAACCTTGGCTTAACTTGAAGGGATGTGAAGGTTCAGGGTCACACCCCTTCTCCTTGAGTCTTCTGTTACTGTGAACATAGCCCATAAACAGCATCCTCCTTCATCTTGTCTCTACCCCTTCTGCTTCTTTGCTCTTCCCTACAGTCTTTTGTTTTGCCAAGGCTTTGTGAGCACTGGCTGTCCATCCTCCCACCCTCCCCTCAGTGTCCCCCCCTGCCAAGGCTTTATGAGTCCTGCCTGCCCTCCCCCACTCCTCCCAGTGTTCCTCCCCAGCCACTTCCTTGCTTTTCTAATCACAGGCACTTCACCTCTCCTCCTTTGCCGTCTGTAAGTCTTGGATGTAATGACCCAGAGCCTAAAAGCAATTATGAAATGATTGCATCGGTGATGGATGGTCCCATTACAGTCCCATCCTGTGCCGGGATTAAAGATCTCACCATGAAGTGCCAGGGGTGGCGACATAACCATCATCTTTCTGATCAGGCTTAACTCAAATTTTTGTGGATGAGAACAAATTAATGACATTATGATAACAGATTTCCACTTACAGCTCCGTGGCCCTAAAGCCCATGCATCTTTTGCAAGCAATGTCAGTCATTGTTTTTAGGAGGACCATCTTTGGGATGAGGTTTCTGTTGTCAAATCTACTTTTGGCCACATGAGGACTTTCAGTGTTATCTGTCTGCTAGATGCAAGACCTGGGGGTGGCGTTTCATTACTTTATATTGTAAGGTATACATCAAAACCATCCCAGAGGGCTACACCAGCTGATAGGATTAGAAACAGAAGCACCTCAGGCCCTGTTCTAAAGAAGAATGCCCTCTGTGGGTGATTTGGACAGGATACTGAGTCTGTGTGAAGGAATGTGACTGGTGGGGTGTGGCTAAAGTATCCAGACCCATCTGAATGGGGAGAGACTTCAGGGAAGAGACTTGTGAAGAGCCAGAGCCAGAGACCCTTGGAGGGTAGAGAAGGCCTGTAGGCAAGAATGTGGTCACAGCTCTGGTATCACCAGTCAGGTTGATCCTTGGGGACTGGATCAGTTACACTAGTCAAGTGGACTTGTTCACACTCTGCTGAGTCGAACTTAGTCCCCAAACTCCAGGCTTCCTCCTAAGGACAGGAGGTGCGAGACCAGCCAAGACCTGCCTCCATGGAAGCAAATGGCCAGGCATGTCTCTCCAGAGCACCGTGCTCCAGCTCCCTAAGAATGAGTGGGAAGCCAGGGAAAGGGCTACAATTTCCCCCGGTTCAACAGAAGACTAGCACTCTAACGTGTGTGCTGTTTTAATACAGTTCCTCCTGACACAGCAAGAGGCGGCACACATGTCATTCTGAATTTCATGTGTGAGTCAGGGCCAGCACATGCATATGTTCTGGCCAGAAGGAAGCACATACACCTCCCCTGGGGCTGAGCTTTCTGCCTTCCCCATGTCATGCTTGGGCTCATGTGGTCTGTTCTGCTGGTTCACCCAAAGCATGTTGCCATAGCCCTCTGTGTTTGCCAAGGCCACCTTCTGTGCCTCCCATGTCTTGTCTTTTTTCTAACGTGCCCTCACCCTTCTGTGCCTACTACAAGGATGCCAGTCTCATTCATCCTAAAGTGAAGGTCCTGGGGCTGCCTTCCCTTTTCTTTCTTGTCTCTCTGCTTCACGTACAATGAGTGAATGAAAACTGTGGAAGGGTTTTTTTTTTTTTTGTATGTCAAGAAAATAAAAACTTAAGCAATAAGGCAGTGTCCAGGATACAATGTGCCCTGGTAGAACTGAGAGCTCCTAATCAGAGAGCTTGAGCTGTAGCTCATGACGTTCATGGCCACCTGGTAATGATGGGGCCTCCAAGCAAGCTCACTTTAGCAGGAACAGGGTGTTCTGTCTACCAGGATGTCGTGAGGCCAGGGTAACGGTGGCATCATAACAGCCCTAGCCCGCAGTTCCTTGTGCAGACACTGGGAGCTCAGAGAGCTGTGGGGAGGATTATAAGTCACGCATCACAGTGTCTAGCCCATTGTCTGACATAATGCAGGTTTAATATATAGTAGCTATTATTACCATCTGGAATTCTTTGTTACCTTCCTTCTGCCTTAAGGTGAAGCCAGCCAGAGCTTCCATTTGATGGCCAGCTTTCTTATGACTTCTCTGTTATTAAAATGACCAGGCTGATAAAGAAGCAGGGCTTCCAAAAATGTTCTTTTCTAGAGAGAGCTGTGAATATTTTATCAAACACACGTTGTGTCCTGCTGTGACACCCGTGCAGGAGCCTCCTGCAGGAGTCTCCTTATTAAAGTGTCCCTTTGATGGAGTGTCCTGCTTGTGCAGGAAAAACTTGCTTCTTTTCAAATCACTTGAATGTCATAAATATTTTAAGCAGTTTTATCTGCCCACTGTTTTCTGTCTATGAATCTATCATGCTGATCACATTTTCAGGACAAAGTAGCTTGCCTAACCAGGGAGCCACAAATCCTGTTGTCCATTTCTTTCCTTTTCTGTTTTGCTCGTTGTCAAGGAAGGCTCCTTGCCATCTTCATCCTCACACCAGGATGCTGATGATGCTGTCACTCTGAGCAGGCAGGAGTATGTGACAAATCCATGGTCTCAGTGCTTTATCTTCTGGTTTGCATCAGTCCACTGGTACTGAATGCCAGCTGTGTACCAGGGTCCATGTTGGAGTGGGTCATGACTTTATGTTTCTGTCCTTCCCTGCTCCAAGTTACAGGGGCTATAGAAGGATGCCTGAGAAATAGAACCTAGGACATGGTGCTCACATGGCATTCCCAGGCTGGGCCCAAGGCCAAAACTGAAGAGCAACTACAAATAAAGGGGCTTTCATTTGGATGTAGCCTTCCGAGTCCTCACCAGAAACAGGCCTCAGCCTCAGAGGAGTGTGGGGAAACTGAATAAATGGATTCTTTCCAAAGGACTGGTGGTGGTGGTCATCAGACATGGGGAAGCAGTTGCCTGGGGCTAGCAATAGCTAGGGGCCTGTAAACATCCATATGAAGAGGGTTAGAGAGCTGTCAGAAAGGGCTGCTGTGTAGGAGGGCTGAAGCTCAGCCACTGAGTCTGGGATCCCCTGTTCTAGCTGTACTCTGCTATCTTGTCTGCTACTGCTATCCCCTGGGCCCTCTTCTTGGAGCACATGCAGGGTGAAGCAGGATTTGCAGGAACACACATGGCTTTCAGCATGAAGGATCTGTTCTCTCTCTCTCTCTCTCTCTCTCTCTCTCTCTCTCTCTCTCTCTCTCTCTCTGTAGGTTTATATGTATGAAACTCTTGTTTGAGGCAGGGTCTCTTCTTGTTCTAATGATCCATTGGCCAGACTAGCTAGTACATGAGTTTCTAAGAAATTCTCCTGTCTCTACCTCCTATCTTGCCACAGCTGTGCTGGGATTACAGAGCCTGCCATAGACTCTGGCTTCTGGGGATCTGAACTCAGGTACCTATGCCCTCGTATCAAGCACTTTATCACTGCGCATTTCCCCAGCCCATGTGTTGTTCATTTTATAAGGCTGCACTACTGTGTGTCCTGGACTGCTGACGATTCTCCCAGTGTTTAGGGCTTTGTGTGTCAGGCTGGGACTTGTGGCTGTATGTCTGTCATCTGTTTGCTTTAATGGTGTCAGGTGGGAGAGGTTATGTGTTGACAAATGAGTAGATAGATGTTTAGAGAGGGCTCTCCACTGGCTCAGCACACCACAGTTTTTATAGAAGTTTATGCAGGATGCTAGCCCAAGACACTCAGTTCCCTCCCACCATACCCACCATCTTCTGTGTGCACAGGACATGGTCTGGATGAAATGGTTGTTGCCTTTCCTTACCTAATCTTCAAGCCTGTGAGGCCTGATTTCTCATTAGCATGTTTGGAGTAGCAGCTGTTTAGCTAGGATCATTTATATCTGCTAAATATGTACACATAAATATGAACATACATGCATGTGTGTGTCTGTGTATGCGTTTCTTTCCCTTCACATTCTCAAAACTGAAGGCCTCATGCTTACCTTTCCTGGCCTAGACTGGGCAAGTGGTGGCCTTGTATGTAATGATCTTCTGGTTATTACCGAAGTGACAACACATCCCCGTTTGTCCAAGGCAGACAGTACTCATAATTGTTTTTCTGAATAGCTGTTATTTGTGCCTCTTCTAATCTCATAAATGTCCCAGTGTCTCTCAGCTTGTTCCCAGCTGGCTCCTGATGCTTCCAGCTCCTTCAGCGAGAGGGGTTCAGCCTGGTCTGTCTCTGGACTGGGCCCCTGCAGGGGAGAAACTTCTTCTAGTGAAGAACTAGGTGGTGACAGACCATCTCTTTGTTGGATCTGTGGACACTTTGTATAGATGGGGCTGTTTCCAATAAGGAAAAAGCCTTAAATTTAAAAAAAGCTACCTTCCAGATAGCTATTTGAAATTTCTTAGCCATAGTATGTTTTGCCAAGTAATCCATCACAGAATGAACCCTTACTGCATTCAGGAGGCAAAGGTCAGGTCACTTCAGGCAAAGCAGAACCATGGGTGACAGGTTCTGGGGCACAGTGGGCCAGCTTGCCCCACACATATCTGTTATGTGCCAAACACAGTACAGGCTTCAGAGATATACCCCCAAGAGACTAGGGAAAAGGCGAGGGACGTGGGTTCTAGGTAGAGTGCTGTGTAGGTGTGATGTCATGGAAAACTCTGGAAGGCCAAGCATGCCTTCTCGGTGATAGCCACTGTGCTAAGCACCATAAGAGCACCGATGATAAGTTGACAAAGGGAGGATTGAAAGCCCAAAATGATGAGTGTGGATGGAGTGAGCACTGCCCATCCACTGACCTCAGGTGACCACCGAGGTTGGGCCCAGGAGCCACTAGGGATCAGGCTGGACGTGTGCAACAAGTAGCCAGGCTGCTGACTGATAGCTGAGCTGGTTATCCTCCCTGCTACTCAGTTTCCATCTTTGGAAATAGAGGATTGAGGGGAATTAAGTCTGTGACCTTCTCTTTCCTGATCTGCTCTTCATAGATTTATAAGTCAGTGATTTTCAGTTCTGATAGTTCCCAGAGAAAGTTTTCTATGGAATACATCTGTGTACCTATGTATTTGCAAACATATATGTATGAGTGTATTGTACAGCTGTCTCTTCACGCTTCACAAACTCAGGGCTGCACTCTTGCCCCTCTTGGTCTATGTACATGCACACATGTATGTATTTGTATGTGTATGTATGTATGCATGTATGTGTACAGCTGTCTCTTCATGCTTGCACTCTTTCCCCTCTTGGTCCTTGTGACTGTCCAGGATGGACTCATCTCTGCCCTGCACAGATGAGAGTGTTGGTATGTGCACTCCCAGCAGAGTGAACTGTGCACCACCACTCTTGCTATTTCCTGTCTCCCTGCTACTCTTAGAACAAAGTCCGCTGGGTTCCCAGGCTGGCTTGTCTCTTTTATGGCCACTGTGGGTCCAGTCCAGAACAAAATGATTCCCATTTTCCTCACCTGTGAGTATTGCCACATCTTATTCACTGCTTGGGGTCTGTTCCAGCCTCCTTTCTACTAATGCTCCCCATTTTCAGGTGTCACCTTCCCTGAACGGAGACCCTTCCTACCCTGACCCTCCTGCCGGTTCCTGGATGCCCACAGAACTCTTGGCCTGCATTGCAGTAACATGTTCTACCTTCTGTCACTGCTGGGTCTCTGCTGTGGAAGTGTTTGGGGCAGTGTCTGTGGGACAAATTTGAACTTCAGCAAATGCTTCTTAAGAATCTACTATGTGCAAGTCACTTGGAAGTTGCCAGGGATGTGCAGATAAGTAATGCCCAGGGTCAGGCAGGAAGGAAGGCAGGTTGGTTCTTTGAGCATCCGCATGGAACTTGGACCTGTTGAGCCTTCTATGTAGGCTATCTGAGCAAAGTCTCCTAACAGTGCCACAGAGTGGGCATTTTCCCCCCCCCCTTTGTTGGTTGGCAGTACACTGAGTCTTACAGCCTGGAACTTTTCTTCTACCCTTCCACCTAAGGTTGTATTGAGAAGCCTACCCACCATCTTTGGGGGATTTGGTATGAGCTCATCTGCTAGGCCTCATGGACAGGCTCAGCCTGCATGGACAGCCACTGTATAAGCCAAGAGACCCGCTGCAGGTAACTCTTACAGCTCAGAAAGTCCAACCTGGTCCTAAGATTTCCCAGGTTTCCCAGGCACCATTCTATCAGCAGCTTCTCTGTGGGCCACTGTGTGAGCCCAAACTGAAAGTCTGTTTCATTCCTGGGGAGGCAGGCCTTGGCCTTGTTTAGGGCCTAAGGGAGCAGCGCTAACCCTGACTGTTGTGAAGTGAGTTGAGTCCTGAGTCACCAGCCAGCACTTTGTCCTTTCTGCTTCCTTTTGATCTGAGGACCAGACTTTAAAAAGCAGTCATCATTACAGAATCTGTGATATACTTGGTGACTTCCTCTTTGGATAGGGTTCTCCCTTTCATCCCCATATTCCAAGGACAGGGAAAAGCACTTCTACACAAGGCTAGCATGGTGGAAAGGCCAATCAGGAGCTGCTGAGCTGGCTTGTCACCCAAGAGTGATCCTCAGATAGGACTTGAACCTCATACAGAATGAATCCTTCCAGGGGCCTCTGTCAACTTGGCAAGCTGTGCCACCAGCATGTGACTTAGGGTTTCAGCTAGCCCAGGATGGCGTGGGGAGAAAGGTCAGGAAAAGCTGCCAGGCCCAAGTACTGTGGAAGTTAAGTCTGGAGGGAGATGAGATGGCTCACAGGCAGGCAAGAGAAACACAGATGAGCTTACTTTTCCGATGGCCCAAGGAGGGAAGTATGAAGAAGCAGGGCACAGCAGGACTGTGTATACTGAGGCCTTTCTTTCTGTAAGGCATGAAGGAATGGAAGCACATGCAGCAAGGATCGAGCTGATCAGCTGTGGGGGTCATGACTGATAACTAGGTTGTGGGCTAGCTAGATGCAATAGCATCAGCTGAGGTCTCAAAAGAAGAGCTGACTATTTAGAATAGATTTCCAGTTCATTTGTCAATTTGCCATATGTTTATTACAATCAGGCACTGTTTGAGCAGTCACCCTATCCTGGAGATCTGGAAATGAAGCCTGTGGGATCTGCCACTAATTATCCCTTGATGCCATTGAGTCAGAGTGAGCAAACAGGACATGTTCTGATCTTGGTTGTAGAGGAGCAGGGGCAGGAAGGAACTGTGTCTTGTAAGCCCTTTCCTCACTGGCCATGCTCATGTTGCCTCCTCCTAGGAGGATGGTGGTGACAAAATGGGGCTCTCTTGGACACTGTGGGCCTGAGTTCAGAGCTTAAAGCTTGTAGCCCTGGTGTGAAGCACAGATCACTGCAGGGGCAGGTCTTGGTAGAGATCACTGAGGGAGTGTGAACTTGTATAGTATAGCCATTTAATTCTTCCTCATGGGGAGAGAGGGGAGTGAGGCTTCAGGTTTTCAACTCAACAGGAATGCTTAAGAAGTGCCTGTACCAGTTTCTTCCTTAGTCAGGGCTGAGGATGACACTGCTCACCCCCCGGGGTACACAGCATCCCTGAAGCTGGTGCTATCAGCCGCTTGTCTCTGTGGCTGAAAACATCTGGGATTACACGGCCTCTCCCCCTCTCTCAAAGCTGGTCTTGAACTTGAGATCCTTCTGCTTTAGCCTTTCAAGGGCTGGGTACCACCACATCTGGCTCTATAGCTGTTTCTTTCTGTCAGCCACACTACTGTCCCATTCCTTACGTACTACTTTTGCAAAGCCATTCATCAAGGTGTTTTGAGGGCTCAGCTGTGTTCCTCCTGATGGATGAGCTGTGCTTCTCTATGTCTCTCATCTTCCTGAGAATCCTCCCTCCTTGTCCTGCCTAGAAAATGCATCCTCCTTCAAGACACAACTCAGAAGGGAAGCCTTCCTGGGTCCACTTAGGCAGACAGTGATTTGCTCTCTGGCTTACAGCTCTGGGCCGACAGGGTACAACCTCCACATTCCTTTCATCACCCTGCTGCCTTTGTTTCCAGTGCTGCCCTGCAGTCAACCACACCAACCCCAGGCTGCAGTTCCACGCTTGGGATACAGGCAAATGCTGTGGGAATGGATCCGCACCTAAAGCAAAGTGATGGTCCAGTGCCTGAATGTAGAGATGCATGTTGTTTGGACACCCTCATCTGCATATTCATAAACCCATGCTTACATAGTGGAGGAAGCAGCTGCTCTCTACCCTGTCTCTGGAGGGTAGGGTGGAGTGAGGAGAGCACCATGCGAGCCAGCGCTCCAGGGTCAAGACCAGGTTCTATCACCAGATAGGTGAACTGGGCAGCTAGCTGCTCTGCTTCTTGGAACTGTACTAAAAACCAGTGGTACGTATCTCCATAGAATGTTGTGACAAGAACAGGACAAGTGTCTCCACGGTCTCTTTTAACAAGCTGTAGCAGTACCTAGTACTTTGTAGTCACAGTTCTGTCATAGATTCTAGGGTTCA
Organism: Zapus hudsonius; assembly: GCA_004024765.1. Classification (NCBI taxonomy): domain Eukaryota; kingdom Metazoa; phylum Chordata; class Mammalia; order Rodentia; family Dipodidae; genus Zapus; species Zapus hudsonius. Next base: position 15,742 of record PVHP010001824.1, on the reverse strand, counting down.
TACTCTGTCTCTTCATATTATGGGTCTTCAACAGGAGTCTATTGACATATTTTTCTTGGATAATTTCTTGTGGTGAAGGCTATAGGGTCCAGGGTAATTGGGGTATTCGTAATGGAGCAGAGCTAGATCTACAGGGCATGTGGGCTGTTCCTTGTGGGGGAGCTAGAAGGACAGAATATTTTGGGTGCTCTTTGTGGTGTGGAGCTAGATTGACAAGAGTATTTGGGGTGTTTCTTGTAGGGGGCTAGAGGGACATGGTATTTGGGGTATGTGACTAAGGAGAGAGTGTCAGGCAGGCACAAGGGGACCTCTCTGTTCACACCTGTGATGTTAGCTCCTGGATGGGCCCTCTTGTCTGCATGGCGGAGGGGGTTCAGGTTCCTTCCTCTGTGTGGCTTCTGAGTGCTAGTTTCCCTTTGTTTCCATTCTGCTCTGGGAATTGTCTCTGCTTTGATGACAGATGCTATCCTGTCTCTTAAGAAACACTCAGTGTAATATCTACATGAAATGGGGACCCCAGGGACATGGGACAGAGCATCATCGCACTGTGAAGGTGACAGAGCAAGAGCACAGGACTGAAGGAACAGACAGCATTCGATGCAAGACACAGCCCTCCAGTGTCCCCTCTGCCAGTCCTCCATTCCTGCTGGTCTGACAGCCTGGCATCCTCAAGGGTCATCTCTGCTTATGTTTTGCAGAGTCCCTTCTCCACCTTCCTCCCTGTCCCCATCCCTCAGAAGTCCTAGGAGCAGTTAAGAAAGCAGGATGAAACCAAACCAAACCAAACCAGGAGAATGTGTCTCCTCACCTCCTCCCTGTTTGTTTACTTAACTTTTTTTGTATTTTATTTATTGAACAAGCATTTCAGTATGTCAGTGTAGATACTGAATTAACACCTACACAGGGTTTTCAATTTCCTGGATGCTCAGGCTAGGATTTTCAATTAAATTTACATGCGTCTATTACATCTCTTTCTTTTATTTCCACCTGAGTACTCTGGAAAACACATTAGAGTTTTAAAAAATTAAAGTTAACATTATAAACATGGAGAGAACAATAATTTTGAATTATATTAGTCATCAGCAGATACAACTGCAAACACCATATTCATGTCTCACAAAGCAGAGTAAGCTACACCCATCACCAGTTCTGCGGGACTAGGAGTCTGGTGACTGGGCCATGCAAACCCACAAATTAGCATATAAACCCCAAGGAACAAAAAGGAACCAATCAGAGCCAGGTGCTGTGGCACGCCTTTAAACCTAGCACTTGGGAAGCAGAGGTAGTGGATCTCTGTGAGTTCGAGGCTAGCCTGAGATTACATAGTGAATTCCAAGTCACCCTGTGTTAGAGTGAGACCCTACATGAAAAACAAAATGAGGGGAGAAGGGTAAAAGAAAAAAGAAACCAGTGGAAAGTCTCCAATGGGGCCAATCTGAGAGTCCACAGGGATTAACAGTTTGCATATTAGGACCAGGATGTCTAGAAATCAGCTTTATTCCCAGTTCCCAAGTCTTTCTTCATGTTAAATTTACCAAAAAGAAAACAAGCGAACCGGTAAAAAATCCACCCCCTAATTCCTACCAGCTAAAACTTTCAAATATGTCTATGAGAAGCACTTGAAATATATCACTTTGTGACTGGGGAGGTAGCCTACCGTGCCGACCGTCATGGATGTGCCCTAAGGTGCCATCAATAAATACAATACCCATTTGTTCTAAAGTCATCAGTCAGAAAATGTTCCGTTGCCAGAACATTTAAGGACATAGAATATTTAAATGGTTTTAAAACCCCTGTGTGTGCAGAAGCATTGAAAAGGTGTGACCTTTGACTTTCATCTAGTTAGAAATCAGTGCTTCACAAGGCCCCTCCAGAGAGCCTGTGGAAACCCTGGTGCCAGTCAGCGTAAAACGGGAACCGCGGACCTTGCCGCACAGTATCCTAGCAAGCGAGCGCGTGGTCCCTCCTGTGGCTTCTTTGGGTAGTGCCGTCCGTGGCGGCCGGGGTCCAGGTGCCCTGTCACCCACTGTGTCCGCCATGATGCCCTCAAGATCGCCACCGTGGCTCCAGGGCTCTCTGCTTCCAGAATGCGGCATCCACTCCTGATCCAGGGGCCGACTTGGGGGGTCCCAGGAGAGGCCCAGGGGCGCTGGGGAACAGAGCGATTTGGGTAGAGCCAACTGTGGCAACTACAGAGAACTCCGGGGGACCCTGCCTGGCTGCGCACTGAGTATCTGCGTGGAATTCTTTTCCCCGTGGACACAGCCACAGCCCAACGAGCATCCGAGCATTCCTAGGCTGCGGACTGCCGCACAGGGCGGCCGCGCAAAGGTGACCTCAGCGGACTTCTTTGCCCTGCGGATGGCTCCACGGTGGAGTCAAGCGCTGACCCCCCAGGGGATCATCCTATCTGTAGACTGTTGCCTAGTGTCCACAAGATCCTGAGCGTACATTCTTAGCCAGTAGATGGTGCCACAGATAGCATGTGGCCCTGCAGACAGCCGCATTGGCGCGGCTGCGCGCTAAGGTCTGGGCGGGCGCTGTCCCTCCGCAGTGTGCGTCACGCTGCCGCCTCTGCGCTCCCGGGCGTGGCACCTGCAGACTGCGGCAAGGCTAGGAGCTGAGCGGACGTCTGCCCTGCGGACCGACCACGGGACTCCGGAATTGCGCTCTGCTGCGACCATACACGGATGATTTAGAGGATCCTTATTCTGAGGATGGTAACATAGCGGCGCTGGGCTTTTATGAGCCATCAAGAGCGACTTGGATTGTCACACTGCTGCAGCTCTTCGGGAAGATCTGGGCTGATGTCCTTGCCCTGGTGATGATTGTATAGTTGAGCCTCCTTGCCTTCTGGATCGCCGCAGTAGGGATCGGTGCACGGGGGACCTGAGGAAAGCATCCTTACGGGTCAAACCACCTCATCTGAGCCTGTCTCTAAGATGGCGTGGCGTCTTTGCCTGGAGCACTGCGTCACAGCTGCATCCACACGCCCAGGACCCGGGTGGATGTTCCCATCTTGCTGATTGCAGCACAGCTCGGAGCTGGGCGGATGTTCTAACGAAGGGAGCACTGTGGATAGGCGCATTGTGGTCGCCTAGGCTCTGGGAGGCTTTCCAGCCCTGCAGGCTGTGTCGCAACTGCGTCGGCACACCCACACCAGATCCGGGTGGGGCTTTTTCATCCTGCAGATTACAGCGCGGATTTGGGTGGATGTCCTTACTACCATTGAGTTTGAGCACGGAGTAGGTTGCTGTCCTTATCCTGAGAAATCGTGTTATTTTGGCTACAAATTGAAGGCCTGAGGAATGCCCTTACCCTGGGGTGGGGCCGCACACGGGTATTGCAGGAGGTGTCCTTATTCCTTGGGTAGCTGAATGGCCGGCTGGGCTGAGGTTCTGGGTGGGTCTCTAACCTTGTTGTGCGGATGCAGCAGCACTCCGATATGCTAGCACAGCTCCTTACCACTGCTGCCTGCGTACTCTGGAATTGGGCTAATGTAGTTACCCTGGGAATACTGGCCCCGCAGATCCCGCACAGGCGACTCGATGGAATCCCTATCTTGCGGACTGCCACATCATGGCGGCTGCAGACCCAGGACCTGGGCGGATCTTTTCCTGTGGGTGGCCATATTGTGGTGGTTGTTGCGCACTAAGAATTTGGGCAGATTTTATACTGAGGATGATGGTGCACCTGAACCCACACTGGCAACGCGGTGGAGAGTCCTTGTTTTTCGGATAATCACACCAAAAACCTGGGCAATTCTTATTTTAGGGTTGCTTGCCTGTGGATAACTGCACTGCAGCGGCTGGACCGTGAGGATCCTGGTGAGCGCCCCTTCCTGCCAGCGGTGCTGGTGCAGCAACGAGTCCTTGCGCACAGCAGGTGCACTGAGGCAGCTGCACACTGTGCACCTGGGTGGATCTTATCTGGGCTTTTGTTACTCTGGATTGGAGTGTCCCAACCCTGCTGGCTGCTGCATTGCCACACCTGCGCACCAAGGTCTGGCGGCTCTCCATTTTGAGGATGGGGAATGGTGGAGCCGGCGCTGACAGCTGCTGACAGACTGCAGCGGTGGCGCACTGAAGGTCTGGTGAGTCTCCATCTTGAGGATGTTGGTACTGCGGCAAATGCGCACCAAGGATCTGGGCGGACCTCCGTCTTGAGGATGTCGGAACCTTACCGTGGAGCAGGCAGATGTGCTCCAAGGATCTGGACCGAAGTCCTCATTCTGGGGATGGTGGTACCGTTGCTGAGGAGAGTCTATGCAGTGGCTGAGTACTTCTGACCCAAGCGGATATCCTGATCCTGGGGACTTCACCTTGCTGGGAGTGAGCTACATTTATGTGGTTGCGTGCACGAAGATGTGGCCGGCCTCTTCAACCCCGCAGGCTGTGTGCAGCTGCCGCACACACTCACGCACAGGTGTTTTCACCCTGCAGACCGTCATATGGCTGGGAGTTGGGCAGATGCGCTCACCCTGCCCTAGGGCTTCACTGTGCCACCATCTTCAGTAATTGAATGCATGGTCCTCACCCTGTGGTTAGATGTCTTGCCAGCCCTATGCTCTGAGGGCGTGGGCGGGCTTTCTAACCCTGCAACCTGCATCATGATTGGATGTATATGGAGGTCTGGGCAGACTGCTGCTCAGCTAGGAGCGGTGCCACGTGCTGACAACCCACTGGAGCTTTTCCTTGTGGATAGGCGCATTGGGGCGGGGTCTGGTATCACCGTCACATCTTAGACCTAGGCTGAAAGCATTCCACTTTTGATGTTAATGCCGGGTACAGAGTCACCCATTGATGACATGGCCCGGTGTCTTTCACTGGAAGTGCACCCCACAAGAACCTGGGTGGATGTCTATGCTGGAAATGGCTGTCGTGGAGCTAGCTGTGTAATGGCACCCAAGCTGGACGTTCTTATGCTATAGTGGGCGAGATCTGGGTAAGTGTCTTCACCCTGGCCACTGTGGTACAGCCTGGTGTCTAACCTGTGGGCAGCTGCTTGTCTGTTTGCACCGAGGACTTTGGTGGATGCTCTCACTCAGTGCATGGTGGTCCACTGGAGGCGTGAAAGAACATCTGGCTGCTACTGCTTACTGAAGACCCAGGCCCACATCCTCATCCCGAGGCTCTGGAATTGATGCAGCCTCTAGTTGAGAATCTACTTGGGTTCTGTTCTCTGTTGGCAGCAGTACTACTTGGCTGGACACCAAGGACCCTGAAGGAGTTTTTACCCTGTGGAATGCCATATTATAAGGGGAAGCTCAGCCCAGACATAGGACTGAGTTCTGTTGGATGTTCTTACCTCATGGGTTGCTTTGAAGGTCTTTATGTCGCCAGTGGCTGTCACTGATGAGCAGATGCCTTCAGCCTCCTGATGTGGCAGAATGGAGCTATGTGCAGCCAAGGTGTTTTCCCAGTGTGGGTCGTGTGACTACAGCACAGTGGACTTGTGGGGAGATGGAACAGGTGGCTTTCTTCACCCTGTGGCGTTGGCGTTGATTCTGCAGTTCCAGGAGTCTGGCTGGGTGTCCTTTCCCAGTGAAGAGATGTGTGTAGGGGCTGCTTGCTGAAGACCCAACAGACTTGACCCTAAGGACTGTGACTTCAGTGTGCATCAAGGACCCAGGTGTGCATCCTTCTTCAGGCTTCAGTGTGACTCCTGTCAGGCCCCAAGGACCTGCACTTCTTCTAGGAGAATTTTGGAGGCCCTCATGGGTTTGGGCTTCCATCAACAGCAGTTGCATGGGGGAGGGGGGAGAGGTATGTGAGTGAGCTGCCAGTCCTTCTTTTCCTTGACTTCTGAGTATGGGGGTACCCTGGTGCTCCTCTCTGCTCTGTATTCGCTCAGTGTCCTCCTGGCACCTTCACGGCTTTAGGTGCCAGATGTGGGGACTCCAGCATTTCCTGAACTTCAGGGGTTGGGATCTGCATACTCTGCTGAGTGCAGTCCCTCTCCAGTATTTCCGGCCATCTTTTACTCAGTGCCTTTAAAGCCGGACCAGTGTTCCACTCCAGACAGGCTCTGCCCAGTTTTTTCAGAAATCTTCCATTGTTGGTTACAACTCCAGATACTTTGGAGTCATGCTTCACTTCTGTCTTTAGCCCTCACGCCTAGCCCTGTAGTACATTGCTTTTCTAACTCCCTTGAAAGCACCCAGTTCAACCACTGTACATTCACTTCCCCGTGGGGTCACTAGCTGTCATGAGATCCTTGCCACCATTTCCTCACTAGCTTCTAGTGCTTCTCTATTGCTGTCAACATGCAGAGCAATCTTATTCAAACCAAAGTGAGGCATGTCACTATCACTTCTCAACAGTGCCTCCCTAGCCACTCAGAGTAGAACCATCATCCTTACTGTGGCCTGTGAAGGTGTGATGGCCTGCCCCCACCCTCCACTCTATCTCCCTGCTCTTACCTCTGCTCCTTTTCTCCCTCAGGCTTACAGCCCTCCCTGCCTTGGGCGACCAAGTTGAAGAAACACATGCGCATGCTTCCACGTGCTGTCTTTGCAGAGCTATTCCCTCTTCTGAAATGTCCTTTACCCCTGCACACAAGGCTATACCTCTGCTTCTTTAGATCTTTGCTGAACTATAGCCTCGTCAGAAAGTAAGGCATATATATATGCTTCTCTCCCAACTGCCCCTCCTCAATTTCTCCAACATTTCCTTTATCAGAGCATTTTTCATTCCGTCATTCCGTAGTATATACTGATGTATTCTGTCTGTTGTTTGCTGTCTTTCTCCTTTGCTCTAAGGTAAGCTTTTGTGAATAGAGTGTTAGTTTGGTTCGTTGATATATTTTAAGTGCCTGTATATCAGATGTTCAACAAATAAAGTTTGCAAGTATTCCTCCTGGTGAGTGGGAGTCTCTGCTGGTCATTGTTCCTTCTCAGCATGAACAGCACTAGCAGCAGTACATGTGGCTGGGAAGCTTCTGGGGTTTCGTCTAGCAGCATGACGCTTCCACCTGTCTCACTCCCTCTCATTGGGAACCGTTGCTTGGTGAAGATGCAACTCTTAGTTGTACACCCACTTCAAGATTTCAACCACTCACCGGGTTTTTTCTAGCCAGTCTTACATGGAGCTGTAGGAGAGCAGTTTAATATGAATATTGGCTGATCTCTGCCAGTCCAAGGAAATTCAGTTAGCTGAGTGTCTGACAGGTGCATATTTTGAGATTGTCACTGTAATGGGGCTATTTAATTCCCTGTGTTAGCTTTTAGGAGTGACAGCACAGCCATTGTCCTGAAGATCTGCTCCAGCCTCCTTCAGCCAGCTGGAGATCATGTCTCTTATGCTCAGACCTCTTGCTGCCCGCGTAGTGTGATGTGCAAAAGGCACACACACACACACACATTCATTGGCTTGGAGTTTCCAAAGAGAGGACCTGTGTTGTTGACATAACCCCTGGTTTAGGTGTCTGGAAGTCCAGTTTAGTCAGACTTGCTCCAGGTGGTATAATCTAGTATAGGGCTTCTAGACATGCATCTTTGAAAACCTGTTCGCCTCAGTCAGGTGCCTTCGGTGAGAGAGAAATGTCTTAGGTGTGGTCTGTGTTTTCTGTAATATAATCTTGACAGGGATCCAGTGAGGTAGATTCATGAACCTTGTTTTGTGAAGGAAGGAGCTGAGCCAGGAGATACAGGAAACTTCCCAGCCCTCTACAGGCACCAGGCTCAGAAACAGGCGCTCTGTCCAGGGCGGTATCTAGCCCACTGGCTGGGCTTGGACCTTGTTCCCTTCTTCTTCATTCCCTTTCCCTCTCTTCTGTTCCCTGTCCTCCACTCAGTTTCCTACACAACTATTGGCATGTTGGCTAAGGGGGTTGCTGAGTAGAGACGGGGCTGACACAGTGCCCGACTAGGTACCAGGCATGTTGGCTCAGGGGGTTGCTGAGTAGAGATGGGGGCTGTCACAGTGCCTGACTAGCTGGTGTTCCAGGCAAGGTGTTTCCCCCTTTGACCCACCCTTTGGTTGTATCTGTTTGGTAGCAGATGGGAGCCGTGAGGTGATATTGGGTTTGTGTACAGAGTGACACAGGTGGCTTCTGGAGCCAGCCTGGCCCACATGTACTTCTGTTGTCACACTCGCCAGTTGTCTGGCATGTTAGTAGAAACCCAAATGTGTGCTTTCTCGTCCACAGGATGGAAGGTATCTGCACGCCGTGCTCCAGGGAAGGGTTCACTTCTCAGGGAGCCATGTCTAGCACTGGTCTTTCCCAGCCCAGGATCTCAGTAAGTCTAAGCTCATAGGGACAGGTGTACAGCAAGAGCCGATCCCCAGGAGGCAGCTGGTCCAAGGGAGTACTAGGCAGGGTGCCCAGGGGTGAGCAGAGAGGAGCCAGGTGGGTTGTGCAGGCTCCTGAGCTGTTCTGAGGAATGGAGGGAAGGAGGGAAGGGAAGAGAGGCTGGGCATAGAATTCTGCAGGATTTTCCAGAGGAACTGGTTCCAACTTTATAGTCCATATGAATGTGTTGTCCTGAGGGCATTCTGGAAGGAAAGCTAGAATCTCAAAGCTGAAGGCTGGGAAGGTCAGACACGTGGATGCTCCTTATTTCTGAGACTTGGCTTCTACCTCTGCCCAAACAGGGTTCCAGCGTGATCCTTACACACTCCCAGTGTCACACAGGAACAACTGAGGATTTCTGTGTATGTCCTTGTTGCTGGCTGTTGGACTTGAAAAACTTAATCTCAGTTCACCATTTGCTAGGTATCACTCACCTCCCCTACGAAACAGCAAAGACATGGGTGACTTTTTAGCCTCTAGGGACTTAGCAGTGCCTCCTGCTTAGGACTCACCCAGAACAAATATGAACAGAACACTGGAACAGGCCAGGCCCTCATCCCAGGTTCCAGAGGCCCTCAGATGGCCCAGGCTTGGGGGAGTCATTGGCGTGGTCTGCGCAGAGTGATGCTGATACCCGCAGTGGCAGTGGAAAGGGCTGCTGTGCACTTGTGTGCTTAGTGCTTGATGGACACATCCTAACCACAAAGTAACTGTCAGTCATCTCCATGGGACAAGTTGGGAAGAGAAAGCTCAGGTTCTCAGAACAGCTAAACAGCAGAGTTGCAATTCTGGATCTCTCTGACTCTAAATCCCATCCTTTTAACTTTACGCTATTTTGTTTTTTATTTTACGCTATTGATATGACTGCACGTCCATATCAATAAGACACAGCATGGGAAGGCCAGAGTTCCTAGTCTCTCTCAAGGGTCCCCAGAGATGACTGCATTTTGAGTGGTTCTCATCTCCTTCTCATCCCTCCTTAGCCAGACCTAGGCAGTGTTCACTTCTGGTCACAATTGGGAGGGAGCAGGGGAAGGGGTTCTCTGGGGCCAGGTGGCCAATGGTTTGATTCTTGGATGTATTGCTTTGTGCTCTTGGGCAGGTCACCAGATCTCTGACCTTAGTTTTCTCTACTGCAAAATGCAAATAAGGGTGTGTCCATCACTCCAGATTCTAAAGACCAGATGATCTGTGTCCTGCCTGTGGTAGAGGGCATGTTTCATCAGTGGCAGCCCACATGGGTTCTCTGGTGGAGAAGCTTTCTGGAATGCTGGAGGGAGGCTTGGACTGGGGCTGGATTGTGGAGTGTCTACAGAGGTAGCTTTGGGCAGCCATGAAAGGCCTTGAAAGCCAGCCTGGGGTTGTCCCCAGTCTCAGGGCTATGAGAGTCCCTGGCAGTTGAGAGGAGACTGCTGGGTGGGCTAAGTCCTAGCCTCAGAGAGTTCCATTCCTTTATTTTTGTAACTTTATCCCAGTGGGCAGGACAGCACATCAGAATCCTTTGAAGCCAACTTCAGAAGCCCTGTGCCTCCTGTGCTCCTAACTTCCTATGTCTTTCATCTCTGCTCTTATCTAGATCATGCACTCAGTTATTTCCCAAGCATTAACTCTCCCTGGTACTTCATAATGAGGCTTTCCCTCATTTTCCAAAGACAGCCTTCAGGTTCTGCAAGAAACAGCCTTTGGTAACAAGATGTGGGGTCCGAAGAGTCCAGTCAGCAGAAGGACCACTCACAGGAGCACTGTGTACCAGATCCTTCTCTGAGCTGGCCCTCCAGGGAATGTGGGGAGCACTGGGATTCTGTAAGTCTTCACCTGCTCCTCCCAGCAGCTGGCTCATCCTCCATTCGCTATTTATACCTGCCACAGTTAACTCGGGTAGCAAAGAGGTCATCAATGTAGTAACGAGGAGGCATGGGTAGAGGACAGGAGAGGAGAAGCCTGTGGCAGAGCTGTATGGAGTCTCTGTCACCGCTGTGGCTGGTCTTTGGACTTTTGGGCCCTGAGCTTTCCTTAGCAGCCAGGTCCTCATTTCTCTAGAGCAGAGTCACACGAATCCAGTTCCCAGATCCAGTGCTCTCAGAATGGGGTCCTCTGGGTCCCCTCACCAGGGCGTGCAGTTTTAAGGTCAGCCATGAAGTCTGCACAAGGCCTGGCACAGGACTCAGCTAGTCTGGATATGGATGTTGGGTAAATGTGGAGTTACTTGGATTAGTTCCAATCTCCTGGTCTCCCAGGGAAACTGGAAATGAGTCACCTGGTGATGCAGCCAGTGGAGATAAGATCATGAGGCCAGGTTTTAAAAGTGGCAGCTGTTTCATGTCAGGTGAAAAGATGAAGCTTGCCCTGTGATGCAAGTTCATGGTCAGCACAGGCCCCACGTTGAGCTGGGTCCTCAGCCTTAGCTCTGAGCAGGTGTTGCCACAGCAGGTGGCCAGCCGTAGGTGCTGCTAGGTACCAAGTGGGGATGGAGGCCCAGTGGGAGGGCAGTCGCCCATTAGCAGATATACGTGGTATTGGTGCTGTTTCTTCCTATGGGGCAGGACCTGCACTCACACAACCATACAGGCTGTTCTCACACTCTGACAACCTGCATGTGCCGATGCTGAGCCCAGAGCAAGGTTGGCACTGCCGTAGTCTAGCTATGTAGATGGCATGCTTCTGTGTTTCCAAGCATGAGCTCACAGGTCTCCTGGCCTCCTTGTTTGTCACTCATGGGGGCACCTCTTTTGTGCTAGTTCTCCATGTTGCCCAGGGATCTGTGACAAGGAAAGCAAGAATTGTTTTAGCAATCCTAGGGAGACAGGAGACAAGTAGTGATGTAGCTCAGACAAGCTTCACTTGCTTGTCTAAATCCAGGCAGAAGGCCTATTTTTATGAGGACATTATCAAGCCAGTTGGTGATACAGTGTGACAGGAAGTCATGGGAGGCCTGCTAGGTCCTAGCAGGACTGTTGACACCTAACACTGAGACATCCTAGGGTGGTCTTGGTGTATGGTGTGCAATCCTTATGGCCTTCTTGGCCTCTGAGGATATCTGAGGCCTCAGTTATGAAGAGCACCGGATCTCATGGGCTCTCTGTGACCTCTGACTTCTGACATAGAGGGGTTCGTGTGGAAGGAGGATATGAAACTCTAACCCCAGGGGCTATGCCAAGGAAGGCACTGGAGAACAGGTGGTTCCTGAGGTGGGCTGCAGGGTGAACAGAAGTGTTCATGGGAAAGAAAGAATAGTGGGCCTGGCTGGGCATCAACAGGGTGAGGAAGGTCCAAGAAGCTGGACCTTCACAGTGTGGTAAAGATTTGCTTGCTGGTACTAAGAGGGACTATCATTTCCATTCTCTGTTTTTAAATGTTGAACCTTACCAGCCTCCAGAGAGAGGTAAATCAGAACCACAGTGAGATGCCACTGCGTCCCACTCACAGGGCACTTATCACAGACAAGGCATTGCAGGTGATGGCATGGAGGCCGAGAAATGGGAGCTCTTTACACTCACTGGTTGGAAGGTAAACTACTACCACCATTATGGAAACCTGCAAGGTGAGGAAATACCTGTACACCCAAGGCTTACTGCAGCCCTGTTCACAAAGGCAACGGTGTCACTCTGGGGACCCATAGAGAAACACTATGTGGCATATATACACAGTGCAATAGGACTCAGCTATAGACATGGGTTGGCTGCATGTCTGGGCTTGGATTACATTCTGTTAAGTGAAATAGGCCAGGTGCAGAAGGACAAACACTGCATGATCTCACTCAGATGTGGAATCTAAAGAAGTTGATTTCAGAGTAGAGAGTAGAATTGTGGGGGCCAAAGCAGGGGGAGAAGCCAGCACCTGTGAAGTTATATATAGGTAGGAGACACAGATCAAGTGTTCTGTAGCTCAGTAGTGTGAGCTTCATTAATAATAACATATTATATCTCCGAGTAGCCAGGAGAGAGGATGTGAAGTACCACACCAAAAGGATCCAAGTTCAAGGTGCTGGAGATGCTAAGTACCCTGATTTGATCACTGCTAAGTGTTTACATGCATCAAAACATTGCATTGGGGCTGGAGAGATGGCTCAGTGGTTAAAGGCACATGCTTGCAAAGCCTGATGGCCTGGGTTTGGTTCCTCAGTACCCACATAAAGCTAGATGTGTAAAATGGTGCATGCATCCTGGAGTTTGTTTGCAGTGGCAGGAGGCTCTGGATCTCCTATTCCCTCCCTCCTTCCCTCCCTCCCTCCCTCCTTCACTCCTCTCTCCTTCCCTCCCCTCAAATAAATATTTAAAAAATAGAAAAACATCACTTTGTACCTCGTAAGTGCATAATTGTTATGTGTTTGTTGGGGCTAGGAAGATGGCTCAGTGGATAAAGGCACTTACTTGCAAAGCCTGACAGCCCAGATTTGATTCCCCAGGACCCATGTAGCCAGATACTCCAAGTGGTGCATGTGTCTGGAGTTTGTTTGCAGTGGCAAGAGGCCTTGGTGTGCACTCTCTGATCTCAAATAAATAAAATTTTATATATATATATATATATATATATATATATATATATATATATATATATGTTAAAAAGCAGCTTGTTATATGTGTATCAGAAAGTTAACAAAAGGGGCTGGGAGATGAGAGGATGGGACTCAGATCACTTCCCCAGAATGGCCTCATACCACACATAATAGTTCAAACAAATGTGCACAATTTATTTTTATTTTTATATAACTGAAGAAAAAGAAATAAAGGTAAAATGTAAGGTCTTGATAAACCTATGGTATATTTATTTGCAACAGGAGAAATTATTCACTGTGAAGTCTCATGAAGGTAAAGAAAAAATATACAAGTATTATGTCTATTGTATTTAGGTGAAACCTCCAGAAGTCTGATAGTTACCTTTTAGTTTTCAGATTACTGATCCATCTTGTTAGAAAAATAAGGACATTTACACCCAGGCTCTTTCCATTTCCCCTCTTGCCCCCAAATCTTGGATGTTTCTTCCCTGCTGTGGTTCACAGCACAGACTCTCAGCTCCTTGTATAATGTGATGGTTAATCTCTGATGGTCAACTCAACAGGATTTAGAATCACCATGGAAATAAATGTCTGTGAGGGATTTTCTATGTTAGATTAGTTGACGTGGGAGATCCCCCTCTCTGTGGGCAGCACCATCCCATGGGCTGGGCTCCTGGACTGTAAAAAGGAGAAGGTAGCTGAGCAGCAGCACCTATCACTCCGATCTGCTTCTTCCCTGTTGGATTGAATGTGACCAACTCCTGCTGCCATGGTGGACTATTACGTGGACTGTTCAGCTGACACAAACCCTCCTCTCACACTGACTTCTTTCAGGCATCTTGTTGGCTAACAAGAGTTGATCAATGCCTGTAATGAAGTGGAGTTCTGCTGTCCTTGGCAGACATCTTCATTCCCAGGTTTGCTCTTCTCTTTCTGTGCCATTGGATCTTAGTGTAACTTGAGGCTTTAGGGGGAAAGCCAGGGCTCTGGTGGCCCCATGAGCGAGGCTGGTGGCAAAAGCACAAGTCCATCGTTAGGGCTTGGATTTGACCTGTAGGCTGAGGACAAGAAGTATACATGATTAAATAGTCTCAACTTGGTCCTTCCTGCCAGGTTCCAGAAAGTTCTTACTGCTTGAGGGGACAAAGGAGAGATACTCAGAAGACAATCATGCCTGTTCCAGAGTGCAGCCTCTCCTTGTGGACAGTTGCCCTAATCTGTGGAGCAGGGTGTCCTGCCAGGTTTCACTATTCCTGGCATCCAAAGTTAATGCAGTTTAGGATAATGACTTATTTCTGAACCTTCAGCCTGGAAGGGGGGGGCTGAGATGGTTAGACACTCCCTGATTAGATGGAGACCTTCGAGGTGAACAGGTGAACCAAAATAAAGGAGAGACACAGTGAAGCAGAGCTGTCCAGCAGTTATTCTGTGTTTAGTCCCCTGTGGGCTCAGGGGAGGAACCCATGGTTTTTAGCAGAAACAGCCCTGAGTGCCCGTTTTATCATCCTCATCAAGAGTCTGAGGGTGAATGTCATGAGGGGATGCATTCCCATGTTCCCTGTTTGATCCGTCGGGGAACTGATGAACCTTCCCCACACAGGGAACCTTCCAGGGGAAGATTCATCATGGTGGGAAAAGCATGGCAGGAGCAGACAGCCAGGCATCACTGATGTCTTCTTATCAGCAGGGAGGAAGGAGAGAGGGTGAGCTGAGTGTGGCAGGCAGACAGGCTGGGCTCTGGTACCCCAACCAAGGCCCACCTCCAGCTTGCAAGTCCTCCATAAGGCTCTCTCTCCTGAGGTTCAACCACACACACATGAGGCTGTGTGGGCCATTTTACATTTAGTCCATCACAAAGGTCACCTGCATAGAAAAGAAAGTAAGGCTTATTATTAAAGAAATATTTTACTGATACAGCAGGCATCAAAGAGGCCAACATTTATATTTTTCACTCTCGTTTCCAAACTTTAAAAGAAAAACAATTTTCTTTTTTAGTGTATGTATGTATGGTTGTGCTTGTCATGGTCTATGTGTGGAGGTCTGAGGATAAACTCGGGGTTTCCTCCTACCTTGGTTTTTAAATTTTTTTTTAAATTTTTTTTATTTTATAAAGTATTTTTATTGTACATAATGAGTTACATTGTTTAGTGGGTCAACAATGAGTTGTTATCCCCAATTCCTCATTGCCCCCCCCCATCCCCAGTCAGCTGGATATCCTCCTCTGTGGGCTGTCTGTATCAGTCTCTGTGGTAGGGGACCATGGATAGCCCCGTCTTCAGCCAGGTTCTCCTGACCCAAGTGTGTTGATACTGAAGGATGCCATGCCTCTGATATTCTCCCCCACCACGGCTCTCACAATCTTTCTGCCCCCCTCTTCCGCTCAGTTCCCTGAGTCGTGGTGGGTGAGTATTAAGGATGCTTTAATGTTGTGAGCTTAGGGATTTTTGTGTCCTACCTTGACTTTTTTTTTTATATATTCTAAACTTTATTTTTATTTTTTTTCCAATTTATTGTCCATAATGAGTTACAACATTTAGTGGGCAAATAATGAGTTGTTATCCCCAATTTCCCGCTGCCCTCCCCTCCCCCCTCCACTGGATAGCCTCCTCCATGGGTTGTCTGGATCAGTCCTTGTGATAGGGGACCATGGATAGCCTAGTATTCAGCCAGGTTCTCCTGGCCATGCCTCTGGATAATCTCCTCCACCACGGCTCTTACAATCTTTCCGCCCCCTCTTCCGCATAGTTCCTTGAGTTGTGGTGGATGAGTATTAAGGCTGCTTTAAGGTTGTGAGCTTAGGGGTCTTTGTGTCGAAATCATTGGTTTCTGTCTCACTGGCTTATCCTGTGTTGATTTAATGGCTGTGGCTGTGGGCCCCTTGTTCATCCCGTCATTCTCTGCGGGGTTCCATTTGGATCCTCCACGATATGACTGTGGTGGGTCCTCTCTTGCCAG
>PVHP010001823.1:0-99797 GCA_004024765.1 Zapus hudsonius | reverse complement strand
AAAAAAAAAAAAAAAGGGATAAACATAGACATTTAGAAGACCTTTTTATGGACATAATCTCTCCATATAGCCAAAGAATGGTGAAAGCTTCCCTCTAGAGTCTCTGAAATAAGTAAGGATAAGAAAGGAAAATATAGAAATTTAAGTCGGAGAAGATCAACCTAAACCTTCTTCAAATTGAGATTTTAAGCTTCAGCTGAAAGAAAAGAACTGGGATTTTTAAAGGGACATTCCAAGCTGACTATTTCATATATCATTATTATAGATTCCTACAGAAACAAAAACTACCAGCAACTACATATAGCACTGAGAGAACCTAGGCAGAGCCACACTTTAAGGGTACAACTAAATGTATCATTCTGAACCATTTGAAAGGCCCGTTTTATCATAATTCTCAAATAACAAGATCCTCAAATATCAATATAAAATAAATTTGCTGAATTTCTGGAAGTTAATACAAAGATTGCAACCTAAGATGACTTCAAAAATAAAATCAAACTATTTAATCATATGGAATAGTCCATATGACGCCTAGGTAAGAAAGGGTGATTGTAAGTTATAGCTTGGAAACTGGAAATGGCTTTGTGCCTTACAAGTGGATTTGCTTACTTTTGTTTTGCTTCTCTGAGCTTCATTTCCATGAAAAGAAAATAACCTGGGCACTGAATATATTAGGATTTCAGATATTTGTTTTTCTTATTTTTGCAATAATCTTGGATAAATATTGTGACTTTTTCTTCATCTGAAAAACAAAACCAAGATTAATTGAACTTTTAAATATACAATTGTGTGTCGTTAAGAGGGTCTGTGATCCCACACTGAGTCATGGTGGAGTTACATGACACATGGTATGTGACATCTTTCTCAGGGTTTTGACAGTGTCACTGTCCTGAGTTTCTTCTGCATATACCATATTAGAGCTCAATACTCACATAATAGACACAAAACATATAGGCCACTAAAACATGTCTGCTAGTCTATAATCTGGCTAAGAAAGCAGTTCTACCTCCACAGTCTAGAAGCAGGCTTCACTGAAGGAAAATTCTTCAGAATGGACCCTCTAGTCTAAAAGGCTTCATTCTTTAGCCTTCAACTTCTTCTTAGACTCATGTTATTTTTTTATGCCATTAAGATCTTATTATACACATGGAGTTACTATGAAAAGTAACACATGCTTGACAAATTGGTGAACAAATAAAAAATCTATGAAATTAGTATAGGTTTAACAGATTAACATAATGTACTGAAAAAATGAATAAATATTTTAAATTTATGAGTTGTATGCAGTAATGACTAATGGGAACATAATCATTTATTTAACAGTCAGGAATTTAAAATAATTCTTGCTATTTTTAGCTTCATATTATACTAGGTATATAATATTTTCTTCTGCCAACCGTTCATGATTGCCGCTGTCAGAAAGAAGAATGAGAATAACTTGACAATTAGGCCATATAGAGAACGTAGTCATGGTGAACAGGATTTCTCCTTATATTCTGAATGTCACTTATTTGTGTCCTTGACTGCATGAAACTTGGCTTGGGCATTGAAACCATGCCAATATATTGAAAATAAAATCCAAGAACTAATGCTCAGGAACAAATTACACTCTAGACTGAAAGTCATTCTGCAAGGTATGTCAATAGACAGCTGAGGTATATTATTCAAGTGTGCAAAATGACTTCTTCTAAGGCTTTTTTAACAGATGAATACTAAATTGGCCAGATTACACAGGCAAATCGTATGCTAGGTCTGAAGTAGACACTTTAGTTTCATAAGCCATTGGCTTGGAAAACTGTCTTAAGGGTATTAAGGAGGGAAAAGAGAAAAAGAAGAAGCACAATAAAAATAGAGCATCCATCACAAACTGTGTCAGCAGGGGAGAAAGTATCATGATGCATGGTTTTATTGAAAGAGAGTATACAATTTATCAGGAAAAACTTCTTACAACTGACACTTTTTTGACACAAAAAATATCACTAACACCATTTTCTCTCCTGAGGTTGGGGCCTAGCACCAGTGAAAGATAATAGAGAACAAACATTAGATGCAAAAGAGATTCAGGTGGTTCAACTAATGTTTTAAAGGTTAGTAATGCCTTCTAAAAAGATATTTGCCAGTAAGGTGATAGAATTACTATAAACTTAAAGAAAGGCAAATAATTCAACATAAATTTTCTCACCAATAGTGGTGGAATTAATAATAAATAAATAGTCAAACAAGAATATAAGTTCACAAACCACAGGCCCATAGCTGACATCCTGGTGAGAGATGAACCACCCTAGACCTACCATGGAGGATCCACATGGAACCTTTTGGTGGGATAAGCAAGAGACCCATAACCACAGCTAATCAGTCAACCCAGGATAAGTCAGTGAGACAGACACCAACGACTTTCAACACAACATAAAGCAGAAGTACAGAGGCACCTAAGACCTCAAGAATAAAACAGCCTTAAGGGCAGAAGAGATGGCTCAGAAGTTAAGGTACTTGCCTCCAGTGCCTAAGGCTCTGGGTTCAATTCCCCAGTACCCACATAAGCCAGACCCACTAGATGGTGGCACTGGTGCTCTCTCTCTCTCTCTCTCTCTCTCTCTCTCTCTCTCTCTCTCTCTCTCTCTCTCTCTCTCTCTCTCTCTCTCTCTCTCTCTCTCTCTCTCTCTCTCTCTCCCTCTCTCTCTCTCTCTGTATCTCTGCTTGAAAATGAATAAATAAAATATTTTAAAACAAGCAGCCTTAATACTCACCCACCATGACTCAGGGAACTGAGCAGAAGAGGGGGCAGAATGATTGTATGAGCCATGGAGGAGGAGAATATCCAGAGATGGCCCCCCTCAGTAACAACATAAAATGTCGGGTGGAACTGGGTTGACTCCTAGGCTATCCATAAGCCCCTACCCCTTGGACTGATCTGGTCTGACCAGGCGAGGAGGATACCCAGCTGATTGAGGACAGGGAAGAGGGAACTCGGTGAACTGTGAACACCAACACATTATTTGCTCATTCAGTGTATCTAAGTATGGATAATAAAGATATAATTTATAAAAAAGAATATAAGTGCATAAATATGTTATTGTGACCTGTGGCTATGAAATTCTAAAAGAAATATCAAAATCTCTTATTTTGGGCTGGAAAGGGGGCTCAGCAGTTAACAGCATTTGTTCTCAAAGCCTTCTGGCTCAGATTCAATCCCCCAGAATCTACAGTGCCCACATAAAGTCAGATGCACAATTTGGAGATTTAGAGCATGCATCTGGAGTTGATTAGCAGTGGCAAAAGCCCTTGGCATGTTCATTCTCTCTCTCTCCTGGCAAATAAATAATATTTTAAATCTCATATCTTAATAATAGCTTTGTTTTTTTTTCACTTTACCCAATAGAAAATATATACCCAATAGAAAATTATATTTTGTATCTCAATATCTATCAAGTTATGTTGCTTTCAAAATTGTTTAGACACATGAACAGAGGAAAAATAATTTAAAAAGTTGTTCTTTTCTTCTGAAAGTTGTAAATTCAGAATCTGCACATAAAATAGAGAAATGTGAGTTAGCTTATTTTTTATTCATTTACTTTTAAATCCATAATTAGATTCATTGAATGAACAAATAATGAGTTGGTATCCACATTCCCCCAATTTCCCTCTTCTCTGTCCCCAATCAGGTGGATATCCTCCTCAGTGGGCAGTCTGGATCAGTCCATGAGATAGGGGGTTATGGATAGCCTAGGAGTCAACCAGGTTGCACTCCCTTTGGTATGTTGTTACTGAGTAGATCAATGTCTCTGGAAATTTTCCACATTGGCTCTTATAATCTTTCTGCCCCTCCTCCACTCAGTTCCCTGAGTCATGGTAGGTGAGTATTAAGGCTGATTTATTGTTGAGGTCTTCATATCTTATAATGTGTATTTTGAAAAAAAAATTGAGAATTTCTAAAGCCAGGTTAAAGAAATGTAAATTTATGATAGCAACAAATTTTGATACAAATTAGTGAAATTTTTGTTTAACACATTGAACACAATTATTTTAGGGGAACATAAGTCTATTAAGACATCTCTGTATGTCTCAATGTGTGTTCCACAGAAGCCAAAACATCGTATTTCCAACTAATACATAGATGATGTGATGAAAATAGAACATTTACAATCATGTCTCATTCATTTGGTAAGTTTGAACAAAGTTAAATTTGCAAAGACACAAATGTTAACTTTTGCATAATTTTATAAATATAATGTGTATATCATATGTGTAAACCTCAACCCAGTAATCTAACCCAACACTTCAAAAATCACTGATGTAATCTGAACAAGAGTGAATCAGTTATGAAGTTAAATAGGTAATGTCTCTAATTTAGTTCTTGCATCTTTGGCTTTTTATATCACATCCTAACTCTTCAGAATAGATTAGGAATAATCTCATTCTTAAGAATGTTAAACTTCTTAAAAAATGTTCACCTTCTTAAAAGGAACTCAACTGAAGACCAAGTACAAATAGATTGAAGCAATCTGTCCAATATGTGGGAAAATATTAAAAATATTGCTTAGCATATGGCCAGAGAACATAATCCCATATAAATGAAAACTGGAGATGTATAAAATCCATTGAAATAAACTTGTTATAGATATTGTGCCTAGAAAGAGAAGATAAAATTAATTACTCAGGAGTTAAACTTAATGTGCTATTGTAAGCATTTCAATGTTAAACTTAGAACATAATATGTACATCACAACATATGCACTAATATTCCTTGCATGTTGTAATGCATGCATTACAACATAATACATCAAGGTATTATGGAATAAGAATGTAGAAGGTCTAATTGTTGCGTTAGTTGTAATAACTAGCCAGGACAGGAGGAACTGTGGGTATAGCAAATAGCATGTCAAAATAAATAAAATTTTATGTGGAAGGAAAGACAACTCAGTGGGCAAAGCCACTTGGTTGCAAAGCCTGCCTGCTCAATTGTTCAGTTACCCAGAACCCATAGGGTCCACATAAAGCCAGATGTAAAGTGGCCCATGAATCTATTATTCCAGCATGGGATGTGGAACCAGAAGAATAGAAGCTTGAGGGCCAAACTTGCAGAGGGAAGACACCCTGTGTCACAGAAAGTGGCACACACACATGTTGAGGTTGTCCTCAGACATCCATACTTGGTACTGTGGAATGTGCTTCTCCCCCATTAATAAATATTTAATAATTAAAATACAGTTATGATTTTTGAAGAAATAGTTAACTACTATGATTAAATGTATTGAAAATTTATTTGAAAATTCTTGACTACTTAAGAAATCCTCTGAATAGGTATGTCTTTAGTAATACAGACAGAAATAAAGCCTGTCTCTCCTAAGTGAAAACGACACAAATATTAACTTTCCTTTAATTTTAACCTGGAAAATCTACTCACAGAGGAAACAATTATTTAAAATCTAGGACTTATTTAGATGCATAGTTTATTATGGAACTTCAGTGCATTTCAATTTTTGTTATAGCAAAATATTGACAAAATTATTTTTAACTAAAAAGAAATGGAGAAGTAATTAAAATATTTTCATTTCTCAGATTTACTAATTGGCTTGGTGAATGACAAAGTCTTTGGAAGTTTAAAATTACCACAAGTTTTATGCCAAAATAAAACAAGTTAAAATTGTGGATCATAATTTTGATGAAAAATGGTTCTTAGTATTCAGGCAACTTGCAATTTTTGGTAATTTTCATAAGGGAAAAATCATCTGCTCTGAATCTACAAGCTTACATATTGAAGGAGTAATTGAAGAACTGATTGTCAAGAAGGTATGGATTCAACAAGAAATCAGAACATTAGTAGAAATACAGATCAGAAAATATGAATTTGAAGACATATTCTTTAAGAAGAAAGACCTAGGAAAAGCCAGTAGTTCTACTGCAGATGATAAGAAAGAAAGTTTTAGTATTATTGACTTTTTCTACTTTCCAGAGAAGTTTTAGGAAAAAAAAAAACATGAATAGGATGTGAGAGAGAACTCAATTGCATCATGAACAAGATCCCTGGAGTGCTAAGATTTGGATCTTAAATTTCTGCCCCAAACTCCTGTGACAAGGGCTTCTCCTTAAGGCAACAGTATCCAGGCATGGGGCCTTCAAGGGGTAGCAGTGTCATGAGGACTCTGACCTAATGAATGCAGACATCAATTTCTGCACTCTCAAATCAACCGACTATTGGAAAGCGGAGATGGGCTTAGTAACTACTTGCCCTGTCTTTCTCCGTTTCTACTTTTTGCTTTCTGGTCATGAAGAGGTATGAATTTCCCTCTGCTGCAGGGACCTTTGATGAGCTGATTCAGCATAGTTCCAGATTCAAATGATCCAGGTAGACATACACTGGAACTTATAGAACCATGAGTCAAAATAACCCTCCCTGGACACTGTTGAAGGTTAGTTATGCTTTGTCTAAAAGTTCTCTTCCATTTGGCTATTATAGTTATATTGAGTTTGTAGGTATGTGGCCCGTGGATTACTTGAGTGGTTATTGTACCCAAACACCCGGGTTCATCCATGTAACTGGGTGGACAGAGTCTTGGGACATCAGTGAGCCGACAAGAAGAAGAACTCTCTGGAGGCTGTTGCAGTGAACAGTTCATTTATTAGATTGGGGAGGGTTGCTTTTATTTAGAAGGAAAAAAAATAGGTAAGGGCATAAGTAGCAAGGGGATTGGTGGGAGCAGGGTGGTCTGTGGACATCTCATGAAAGAATTGTTAGGTTAGCTACATAGATAAGCTAGAAAGATGTTTTTGTTGTCTGGGCCTTGTTATCACCTTATAGCTGAATTATGTGAAAACCAATAAAGTCAGGCCTTGGAGTGCCTGGCCTTATTGGAGTTTGCTGGGGCCCAACAGTGGCTCGAGGTTTGGGGAGGGAAGGAGACAACTGAACTCCTGCCAGTCTCAGGATGAGATAATCAGGGTTTCAGGCCAGTCTCAACTTTCCTTTAAACTTGTGACCTCTGTGCCTCTCAGCAGGGTCCCACATGGGTATATTGAAGTTGGTTTGTGGCTATATTGAGGTTAGTTAAAAGGAGATTGCATAATAAATGAGGCAAAAGTAAACCCATCTCTCTAGAGGTATTCCATCTGCTGCAGTCAGCTTTCTCATTGCTGGCACAAAATCCTGACCAAAGGCAGCTGGTAGGAGGAAAGGGTTTCTTCTGGTTTGCAGACTTGAGGGGACTTCCATGATGGCAGGAAACATAGTGGATTGAGCAGAAGCTGGACATCACCTTCTGGCCAACATCAGGTTGACAACAGTAGCAGGAGAGAGTACCAAACACTAGCAAGGGGAAGCTGGCTGAAACTTCTATAAACCCACCGCCAACAAGACACCTCCAACAAGGTTTCAATATTAAAATTACCATCAACTGGGGATCACACATTCAGAACACTTAAGTTTATGGGAGATATTTGAATCAAACCACCATACAATTTAGTAAGAATTTTTGAGGAATGTAGCTAAATGTCTCCTTCACATGGCATATTTAGAAGAAAGTAGCCAATTTTAAATAGCATTTTTGAAATTAAGAAAATTACATAGATGTTGTTGTCCATTAAGTAAAATATATACCTGATATGAATGTATATTAAGGTACAATTGCCTTCATTACTTGATTTTTAGTTTAGTGTAGATATTAAAAATATTTTATTTATTTATAATGGAAGAGAGAGAGCGAAAAAGAAAGTGAGAGAGAGAGAATAAATGAATTAATGGGCATTCCAGGAATTCTAGCCATTGCAAATACAAATTCAGGCACCACTTTGTGCATCTGGCTTCAGGTGGGTATTGGGAATTGAAGCTGAGCCTTTAGGCTTTGTAGGCAAGAGCCTTAACCACTGAGCATTTCTCCAGTCCTAGTCTAGATTTTTCAACTGATATTAGAACATATTCAGAGTTGAAATTCAATGATTCTACTTCTTGTGTGTGTCAAGGAACCCTTAAATGGAGCTGGGATCCATGGCAAAATCTTATGGGGACCAAGAAACCAGGCTCCTAGGGGAAATTCCCACTACCAGATAGCTACAGAGCAGCTACATTCATTAGAAGCTAGTCATAATAGCAATGCTTATCTCATTTAACCAATATTTATCTCACTCTCTGATGGAGAGTCTGTTTATATTTTTCAGAAGGCAGTGAAAGAGCTGGGGACAACCCAATTCCATCAACAAGACATGGGATGATGATGGCTGACATCATGGCAGGAGACAAATCACACCTAGCCTTCACACAGGGCCCAAATGAAACCAATGAGAAAGTGATAAGACAAAGAGGAGACTGATCACCACAGCAAGTCTGATAAACCATGAAAGGTCAATGGAGACAGACACCAACAATACCCAACACAACCCAGGGCAAATGTCCAGAGATACTTAAGACCTCAACAATAAAGCAGACTTAAAACTCACCCATTATGTCTCAGGGAACTGAACTGAAGAGGGGGTGGAAAGAACATAAGAGACATGGTGGGGAGAATATCCAGAGACATCGCTCCCCCTCAGCAACAATGCACAAAGGGGGAAGAAAAAAGGGAAAAATGGCTAATAAAAAATAAAATAAATAAAAATCATATCTCTAATCCCTCTTTAATAGATCACCTTCCTCACTAAAACCAAGTATCTTAAGCCCGTAAACTAATCTTACTTCTCTTTAACCTCATTTGATAGAATATAAATATAATTAACTAACATTTTTATTTCTTTAAAAAATGTAAAAAAAGAACATACAAATGATAGTGGCTAAGTATGATACTTAACCCTTCTGTCATCTGCCACAGACACAACCACTTGAACAGCTTTTTATGTACAAAACTAATGTCACAACCTAAGGCATCCAAGTGAGAGACCACAGTGCTTGATTTTAGGATAAGATACATTGAGGAATTGAGGAATGTAACAGGACAAAAATATGTCCATATCATTCTTGCTTAATTACTAGTACGAAATATGGGGAGCCTCTAACTTGTGGAGGGAAAAGGAAGCTCTGGCTGTCCAATTGAAAATCAGAACCAGGCTCACCACAATAAAATCCTAAAATCCAATGCTAAGAAGAAACCCAGAGGCCTTTCTCTAATCAAAAACCAGGGCCTGAATTAGTGAGAAAGCCTTGGCCAAAGAGCTCTTCTTCCACATTTGGGAAGAAAAAAAAGTAACAAAATTTCACCTGCTCAGAAGAAATGCATAAATTTTAGAGCAGAATTTTGTTTTGAAGTACTGTGATTGGCCCTTAGTATAAACCAGCCAGCAAATAAAGACCTTTGACTGAGGTGAGAGAATGCAGGTAGCAGCTGTGAACATGTTGAGAAACAAACAGTACTGAAATCGACTCAAGTATGTTTTAATATTTTCATCTTTCTTGGAGTGGCCCTGTGGCATGCCTATTCCTACAATGAGACTACAGTTCTATGCTTTGTAGGACATGGTTAAGCCCCAGTAGAACCAGTTCTAATTAGCTTTAGGAAGGTAGGCTTTCTCTTCAATATTTTTCACAAGTATCAGTTACTTCAGTTAATCTCAGGCCAGTGAAAACAAGACTCTAGACCTGCACCAGGCAGAGCTCTGCATCCTCTTGAGACAGATCTGTATTTCAGCCTACATCAGTATCACCTGTTCTGTGGTCCTTGGTGATACCTTGAGACATCAGCTTCTTGTTGGTTTGAAACATGGAACTCAAAACGGTCAGCATTATGGGGGGGGGCACAGAATTGTCTTTGTCAACACTACCTCAACTTCAGAGAGCACCATGTGGAAGCAGATTTAATTTTCTTGGAGGCAGTCAGGACAAGTATTCCCAGAGGGTTGAAAAATTTTTGTGCCTTCAGTATGAGAAGAATTAGGTACAAAAAAAAAAAAAAAAAAAAAAAAAAAAAAAAAAAAAAAAAAAAAAAAAAAAAAAAAAAAAAAAAAAAAAAAAAAAAAAAAAAAAAAAAAAAAAACATCATCTCTGCCAGGGGCCATTGCTGGATGAGTCCCATTGGATAAGGAGCTTTAATCTCACTGTTGATGGTGATTTCTCTCTCTCTCTCTCTCTCTCTCTCTCTCTCTCTCTCTCTCTCTCTCTCTCTCTCTCTCTCTCTCTCCATCTCTTTTGTGTTATTGCATCTGATGTCTGATTCTGTCATGTCTTTTTGGGTTTTCCCAGCCCTGGCACACAGGGCTGCTGTTCCTCACTCTTGGCACAGGTCTACCTTTTCTCTCCTGCATTCATGGAGATTCCTTCCTTGGAGATGATCAGGACAGGGGCCATTTGTTCAAAAGGCACCATGCAAGTAGTTTGAGACTCTAAAATTTATGGTTAAAGTGAAGTGTAAGAGAATGACCTGATTGCCAAGGGTTCTAGAGAAAATTGGAGGTGAAATTGGGCATAGAGTGCAAATAGAGAGACATTTCATAAAATTATGCTTTAAAAGGAAACAGTATCTGATCTTAGTTCTCAAAGATAAATGTACCTTAATAGAGTTGGGTTTTACAAGTGATCAGCGAAGATAAATGAAGAAAGAAACACATGTCGGGAAGGACATAAGTCATATTGAATTTTTTTTTGTGCAATAGAATCATGGAATGATCAAATCAGGTAACACCTATTAATTTGATCTATGTTTATTGTACAGAAGGACATTTGAATCTCACTAACAGTGATGGTTACAAAGCTGATGTTCAAAATACAAACACAAACCTATTGAAGTAATGTATTGTGTATGATATAAAATGTAGGTGATTCCTAATCTCAACAACAGAACATTGCATTTTCCTTTTTCCATGTTATTTTGCTTTATCTGTAGGTAATATTTATTACTAACTATCCCTGGAATATGACAAATGCAATTAATAAAAGATATATATCATTGAACTATGGGAAACTATGACATTGTTCTGAGACTTCATTATGTCTGATCAGTTCAGGTTATGGTGATGCCAGGTGTGATATAGATCTTTGACTATAAAATATATACCAGGAGGCTGGAGTGCCTAGTGAAAGATGGAGTGAAAAGGAGCACTTCCATGACTATGAATGAGACAACTCCATTCCCTAGACTGTGAACTCTGGTTATCATTAGATACAGAGGAGAAGCTCTTCTATTCCACTTTAGACATGTTCACCTTAAAGTTATTTGTAACTTATTTGTAAGTAGAAAAGGAAAATAGATAATTTAGGATTCAGAGAAGAACTCTAAACACAGATATGTATTTTGGAATTATTTTCATATAGGTTTACATCAGCAAAATAAAAGTAGTTTTTTTTTTTCTCTAAAGTGCATGGCAAGAAGATAGTACTATCAAGGGTCTTTATCTCAATAAATGCCCTTTAACACCTAGCTAGGTATACTGGAAGAAGTCCACAAAAGATATAGTCAATGTGGGGGGAATCTGAGAAAAGACTGTATACTCATCAAGGTGTGGTTGTACATGTTTTTAATCCCAGCATTCGGGAAGCAGAATTAGGAGGATGATTGTGAGTTTGAGGCCAGCCTGAGACTACCTAGTGATTTCCAGGTCAGCCTGGGATAGATACCCTACCTCAAAATACAAAACAAACAAACAAACAAACATAAAGATTATGTAGACTCTTCCTAAAAGACTTCCTGATGTATTAGAAATTTAGATTTATATTATTTTCAATGTATTTGTTGAGATACAGAGAATACTGTGTAGTAATTTGGGCTACTTATCTAATATTATGTCTCTATCATCTGTCTGCTTTTCTATCTCTTTTTTGTACAACCTGTTCATACCTGTAAATTTCTGTACCAGTAACTTTCCCAGACCTGTGTGCAAAAAAATGTGTTAAATCACAGAAAGTTATAAGGTTTTCTTTCTAGAAACATTCAACATGTTATGTATTATTTCAAAAATTATATGTGCAATCGGCTGACTTAATTTTTTTCATATTTATCTCTTCATTTGACAACATAAATACAATTTATAAACCTAAAATGATAATTTCCCTGTTTTGTTACTTTTACATTTACTTGCAGAAAAACAGCTCTAAGCCAGACAGCTTCTCAAAGATGGTGATGACCATGTTGTTTTCATGGCGGCTTTGCTCCTCATCTTCTGAAGCAGATTACAGGTGGCCAGGCAGAGGAACACTGCAAGAACTTGTCCAGGTGCCCAGACAAGTGTCCACTTTTACTGTAAACAAATGCAATAAGAAAATGGTAAATTTTATCATTCAGTTATATGAGTTCATTATTATTGCATTGTATGAGTTACTGAGTTTATTTTAAACTTAATGTGTATTTAATAAGCCAAACAGCTATGTGTATTTATTACTGTAGTGGTTTGAATGCATGTCTTCCATAGACTCAAGTGTTTTACTAAATCTTGTAACTTGGGTCTCCAGACAACTGGATGGAGGAGGTGTCACTGGAAGAGGATCCTAGGGTCCATCCACCCCAAAGGAGTTCTAGGGGGTAGATTTGAATTCCAGCCAAAATGTATGCAGAGAGGTTTTGAGCTCTGGTGAGATCCAGAAGACCTCCCATAAACTGTGTCTGCTTTGGAAGTTCATCCCAGCAATGTGAAGCTGCCTACTACACTAACCAGAATGAAATTAATTTTATGAACAAATAGATGACAGATAGTCAGATATCTAGATAAATAGACAGATAATTGTGTCCATTATATACTGAAAGTTCTAAAATTAGGGCTATGGTTCAGATTTAAAGCTAAAATATTTATTAAATAGCAGCATATAAAATATATTTTAAATAGGTTTTATGTTCTTTCTTTTGCTTCCGCCTTCACAACTCTTTCTCTGAAAGTACTCTTGTGTACTTTGACATAAAAATATAAGTACATAAAACTGTAAAAACTACAGTATTGTATAAATATAACAAATGCAGATTAAAACACATTTCCCAATATCTGTTTACAATATTAAAAATACAAAAGTAATTTCATCAGGTAGACTCAAAATAATTGCCATTTCTAATTTCTATTTGGCTCAACTTCAACAAAATATATAAAGAATAGAGGAGGGTGTTGCTTGGGTGAGGTGGTCTTGCTTGCATATCCTGTAAGAGGCATAGGTTCCCCTGCTAGACATTGATTTGTGGCATCCAAAGACCCTGACATATGCTCATCCATTCTCATCATCATCATTCTACACACACACACACACACACACACACACACACACACACACCAATCACAAACAATAAAAATATTAAAAGATTACAGGGATGAGGGATGATGTTAGGGTGATATCCTAAGAATCCACCCTAATGTACTTGAACCACCAATAATTTTATTCAATATCAACCTAATAATGGATATTTTTTTAAATAGTAAGGTCTAACAGCACATAAATTACTTCTATGTTTTAAAGAATACCAACAATAGAACAACTTTCTAATAAAAGGTGAATCAGTATTTACACCTGGAGATGTTCTCGTACCTTCTTCCATCCAGCTTGGTGATACAGTGACTGTTCTCATTCTCAGTGTTTTTCACAACATTATTAGATATGAGGCAGACAAGGAATTCATCCCATTCTGCTTACTTTTTATCCAACATGTTCAGAATACCTTTAAGAGTTTTTTTTTTTTTGTAACTCCAGAGAATCAAGATGGAACTTTAATTGGAATCCCACTAAGTGTAGAATTATTTGGTGTGCAAATGACAGGATATTTTCTTCTGTTGTCAAGGTTGTTTTAACAGACTTGGCTTTTCTTTCTCTCTAATTACTTTTATTCTCATAATAAAAGAAATTCTTACAATGGCACAGACTGTCAGGTAAGCATCCAATCTTGACTCTGTTTCCAACTTTCTATTATAATGCTCACTATTCTAGCCAATTACTCTGATACTATGTCAATGAATCATGTCAGGAAACTATAAAACTCACACACTACTCTCGGTTTGTATACATAATTCTTAGCCACACTGAAGTGTTACCAATAATTTATTCAAATTTCACCAAGCTCTATTGTATCTTCCCCACCTTATATTAGCTTCATATATTGTTACTATTTCCCAAATTCTACATTTTAATACTAAAGTGCTTCTTTCCTCTACTACAATGAAGCCACATGAAGAAATAGGTTTTTTTTTCTCTCTTTTCACTCCATTTTCAGTTCTTGGACCTGTGTCTGACAGCCGTCACAGTATATTTTTCTGTAAAATGGATGAATAAGTGGATACATGTGTTGAACAAATGTTTAAGTGCATAAATATAGTCAGCTCCAAAAAGGAAATCTTTGTGATATTTGACATGCAAGAATAATGCTTTGAATAAGAAAAGGTGAAAATGGTTTTATTATAAGATCATAAACTAGCCTATAAAATGCTTTTAAAAATATTAATATACTTTTAACTTAATTAAATTATAATTTAATTGCCATTAACTAATCTAAATGTAAATTAATTAGCAAATATTTTCAACAAGATATAATAATTTTAAAGGAATATTTTCTAATATATATTCAAGATTAGGAACCATATATAGATTTTATTTTATACTTTAAAATCATTTATATGTATTTTTACCTACTTTTATTGTAAATGAAACACTTATCTATAGAAAAATTCTTTGAGAACTGAAAGTAAAACACAAGAAAATGATATCAGAGTTACAGTCTACCATCATTGTACATGGTCTCCATATGTGTGAATTTATCTACTGGATAAAATTTCTGTTTAATCACAACACCAATATTCATGTCACTTTTGTTGTTATTAGAGGGCATGCTCAGAAGGGGATGAGCAATTTTATTTACCCAGTGCTGATGAATCTGGTAGGACACACAGCAGGCAATCTACTTTCTGGTTTCACTTACAGTCCAGAAACAATGCCCTTCCTGCTTCATATTAGAAATCACACTGTTGCAAACAGCCCATTAACAGTGTTAAAGTTCTTTCTTGTACTCCTAGGCTCCAGGGAACTGAAATGTGCCTTACAGAGAGAACACAAGGGCCTTTAAATACAGAATTCATTGAACAAGAAAATACACAATGAGACTAAGTATGGATTCATTTATTAAAATATTTAAAATATTATAAGAAGATATTCCAAGGAACCTGATCCTACTTTTCTTAGGTGCAATAGATCAGTATAAAGTATTTCAATGAGGTAATTTTATATCAAAGATTTCCTGTTAATAAGAAGAATTAATATGAAAGTTCCAATGGATGAAAGAATACATATATAGACATATTCTAAATTTTTCTTTAATAAAATTCTTCCTAAAATTAATTTGAGTCAATGTGAATGTCTATGCATTGTATACTATGATATTTTAAAAGACAAAATTTTAAAAACTATTTTGGATTATTATATTGAGGAAATGCAAGAATATATTATAATTTATAGTTCTTAACAGATTTTTTAAAAGTATATAATTTACAAAGAAAACTGTTTTGCTATTTATGTTTCTATTTTTTTGTACCTGTGTGTGTGTGTGTGTGTGTGTGTGTGTGTGTGTGTGTGTGTGCCTGTGTGTTCACATAGATGGACAGATGCACCAAGATCTCTTCTCATTGCAAATAATTGCCACATGCTTGTACCACTTTTATGTGTTTGACCTTACATGGGTGTTGGGGAATTGAATCCAGGGCAGCAGGCTTTGAAATCAAACACATTTAACCTCTCTTCCATTGCTTCATCACCAAGAAAAAATAATTTAATCTTAGAGAAATACATGTTTTTTGTTTTGTTGCTTGTTGTTGTTGTTTGTTTGAGGTAGGTCTCACTATAGCTCAGGCTGACCTAGAATTCACTATGTAGTCCCAGACTGGCCTCGGACTCAATTTGTGGCAATTCAGCTACCTCTGTCTCCTAAATGCTGGGATTAAAGTCATGTGCCAGCTTGCCCGGTTTTTATTTTTATTTTTTAAATCAATTGTTATCCTTAGTGCATGAACATATGCATATTGATCATATTCCTCTTAGGTTAGCCTCTTACATCCCTTCTTCCCTGTTCATATTCGGCCAAGGGCCCTCTTCAGTGAGATTATATTTATTCAATGTGGGGTCATGAATGTACCAGACATTCTCTGCCCAGATGGCATTTCCTCCTTCCCAGCCTGAGTATCTTACAGTTTTTCCACTCCTCTTCTGAGATTTTCCCTCATCATTGGAAGACAGGTCAAAAGTCTTCTTTATTTTTGAGCTGTCTGCATCTTCTGAATTTTATTAAAGTAGTTTCAGGCACTAATGATAATACACACTGAGATGGAAATGTTACTGTTAAATATTCTTTTGGTATAAAATTGTAGGATTTAATGGGTTAGTAGGAATTAATTCATGTTCAATTAAAATAAAGGAAGGATTTAAAAATATTGTCTCAAATTTTTATAGCCCATTTCACTGGTCCGTGTCTTTCTTTCCTTCTTCCTTCCTTCCTTCCTTCCTTCCTTCCTTCCTTCCTTCCTTCCTTCCTTCCTTTCTTTCTTTATTTCTTTCTTTCTTTCTTTCTTTTTTTGTGGTAGGGACTTGCTCTAGCCCATTGGAATTTTTATGAATTTGATTTTTTTCAAGAATAACCTTAAACTCTTTTTTTCAGACAACAGTGAAGGGACTTTTAGCTCTTCTCATTTATGGTACATTTCTTTTTGTATTTTCAGGATTGTTTTAAAGATTTTTTTTTTCTGATCATGCTACATGTAATTTTTTAAAGGAATTTTTTCTTGTCTTTACAGCTGCTTGCCATAAACCCAAATGAGAATGATTTTGTAGAAGATGCTTTCATTACTTTGAAAATCCAAAACCTTGTTTCAGATATACCTGACAAAAAGATGTAGATATGAGTGCACGTGCACCCCTGAGCATTCCTTTTTTAAAAAAAATTATTGTCAGGAAGGAAGTTACTCTGATTTGTTCACTCACCAACAATCATCACTATTATCAGACACATGCTCCAAAACCACAAGTATAGTTTAATGTTCTACCATTTACAAGTCCAGCAAAACAGTCTTTTACTTCAGGATTATGTCTAAAATAATAAACTTCAATATAAAGAGTTTGGTTAAACACCATGCACAGGCTAGGATTTCAAAGTTTAATGTTTGCTCTCTAGGTTACTTTAAAACACTGGTTTTGCATCCTAAGCCCTATAAAAAATTCTCACTGTCTCATAATATTCTATAAAAAAGAAGGAGAGAAACGTGAGTCTGTCTTCACTGTTTAAAGCAAAAAAAAAAAAAAACACAACTAATAACTACAGGTATATATTTAAAACAGAGTTTCTCATTACAATTTTAGGAATCATTTTAAGAAGTGATTCCTTGTGGAGAAAACCAATATTTTCCTTTTCTAAATATGTTTTATTTATTTGCACGGAGAGAATGAGACAAGGAGAGAGAGAGAGAAAGTGAGAAAGAGTGAGAGATAGAAGGAGAGCCAGGGTCTCTAGCTGCTGCATACAAATTCTAGATGCATGTTCCACATTATGTATCGAGCTTTTTAAAACATTTTTATTGTCAATAATTAGTTCTATTGTATGAGCAAGTCTTGTGATGTTATCCCCATTTCCCTCTTCCCTGGCCCTAACCTGCAGGGGGCCCTCCTCAGTGGGCTTGCTGGGCCAGTCCACATGGTAGGAGGATATTCTTTATGTGAGTACTGAGGAACTGAACCTAGGGTGGTTAGGCTTTGCAGTCAAGCACCTTAGCCACTGAGCTAGCTCCACAGTCCAAACTCAGTATTTTCTATGTGATCCTTTAGCCTATATCAAGAACATATTTTATGATTGAGAATGCATGCATTTTAATAAAACATTTATATAAGTATCTTCCTGTGGTGGTTTGATCCAGGTGTCCCCCACAAACGGATTGGTTCTGAGTGCTTGATCCCCAGCTGATGGCAATTTTGGAACCTTGCTGGAAGTGCGTTGTTGACAGTGGGCTTATGGGTTTTATAGCCAGCTTCCTCTGATCAGTGTTTGGCACACCTTCCTGCTGTTTGCAGTGCTGTATGGGAGGTGATGTCCACCCTCTGCTCATGCCCTCGTTCTCTCTGCCATCATGGAGCTTCTCCTCCAGTCTGTAAGGCAAAATAAACCATTCCTCCATAAGCTTCTTTTAGTTGGGTTCTTGTTGTAACAACGAGAAAGCCAACTACAACACTGCCTCATTTTGTTAAATTGATAATTTGTAATGAACTTCAAACCTTGTTTCAAATAAATTAGTGAATTCATTCTTTTAAGATATGTTTCTCACTTTATTATATTAATAGCCATGCCAATAACCACATAGGGAAAACCAATTTTAAAATCACACTGATGATTAATTTGCATAGTCACTAAAACATAAAAACCAAACTTAAATGTGGCCTTTGACATGGATATTTTTGTTGGTTGTGTTTTATTTTTTTTCAATGCAGGGTCTCATTCTAGCCAAGGCTGACCTGAAACTCACTCTGTAGTTCCCAGGGGTGGCCTGAAACTCACAGTGATCCTCCTAGTCTGCCTCCCAAGTGCTGGGATGAAATGTGTGTGCCACCATGCCCAGCAGCATGGATATTTTCCAATATCAATTTATTTCCCAGCAATGTTGTTCTTCTCCTGGGAATGAGTACATACTTTTTAAAATAGAAGGGCTGTAAAAGAGACAGTTGAGTTTGGATTCTAGATCTCCTAGTCTCTTCTGAGATCTTGGATGCAATGTTATATATTTTGTAAACTCATTTTTCTGTACAGTAAATTTACCTAGAAAATCACCATGTTATTCAAAGCATTAATTGAAAATTACATGTTTAAAGTATTTGGTATGATTCCGTATAATCAGGCCAATAAGATATTATAATTTCTGTAACTGTGATTTTTTTTATCACAGCCAAGTACATTATCCTTTCAGTATTTTATAATAAATATGAAAATCAATGTTGAAAAATTAGAGATATTTTTCTCCCCTTCATGGGATTGAAAAAAAATGTTTTTCTTCCTTTAATGGCCCCAAATAATTAATTATTTAATACAGTAAAAATATTGGTAAATAGTGTCATTTCAATACATATTTTATGAATAAAGATCTTTACATTATCACCTAATACTTTTATCTTGCATATTGCAAACATCTATAAGTTTGACAAATAATGAGCTGATTGTGACAGTATCATAATTTATTATATTTCACACTATATTTTTGTTATTAGTATTACCTAGTGAAAAATGATTTTAACAATGTAAAGAAAGCACAACAAACTATGTTAAGAGTAAAATCATGCTCTCACAGGTTTAAAAGACAAAGAAGTTCGAAGTAAAATTGATGAATGAAAGTCAGGGAGTCAACAAACATTTCTTCAACCTCACCTAATGCTTAGTGTTGAGCACCTTAATGCATTCAGTTCGAGTTCCATATAAAGGTATTTCAATTTAATTTAAAGTGGCTCAAACAATCAAACTTTTTCTCTCGTAAATTACTTGTTTATGCAGTAGATGTACAAAGCATTCACTTTTTAAAAGCGGTTATGAGGATTCATCTCTTGAGATAAGTTCTTGTTATTATTCAAGAACCTGTGAAATTGAACATGATTTTCACCCAACAGGTAACATAAATTCTGTTAAGCGATGAGTGACATTAAGGGCCCTTGAGAGGTAGGTCTCTACCAGAGGAAGATTCATGTTAGTGTAAAGAGAATAAAATCATACCTTTAGAGAGAAGCTTATTTTTTTCTTATAAGAGTGGTATAGTAAACTAAATAGAACTACTTCTTTAAGGGATTGTTATGATATTTGACTTTGTTAAACTCTCATCTCACTTAACAGTCACCTAAATAACATCATGTGTCAAGTGTGATATGTCTGCAGCCCCGAGTTTCAACAGGAAGGAGACAGGAGAATTGTTCCAAGTTTGAAGTGAAGCTAGGATACACAGTAAGTGCCAGATCACCCATGGAACTTGTCTCAAAAGAAAGAAAGAAAGAAAGAAAGAAAGAAAGAAAGAAAGAAAGAAAGAAAGAAAGAAAGAAAGAAAGAAAGAAAGAAAGAAAGAAAGAAAGAAAGAAAGAAAGAAAGAAAGAAGGAAGGAAGGAAGGAAGGAAGGAAGGAAGGAAGGAAGGAAGGAAGGAAGAAAGAAAGAAAGAAGAAAGATTTCATTAAATCACATAGAATCCAAATATGGTATTTAAATATTAAATCACATTGGTATAAATAGATGTATTTAATAGATTTCTAAAGTAGCAAAATGTTTAGAAATGTGAATGAATTGGGAATTCATCATGCTTAGCTTCGGGATTCATATAGCATTACAGATCATTCTCGTGGTGACCCACATTCCAAATGCTCTTCTCTGAACAGAAAAGAAACACTATGGAAGATAAATGAGAAATAAGTTTAAACTCGGGTTGTCCATGACATGTAATCAATAAATAGCACTCTTAAGATAGAAATATCAACTTTATAAACAGGCTTTCTGACAAGATTGTATGTTGCTCCTGAAAATATATAGCTTCTGATACATTAGGTATTCAATTAATAATACCTGAAGGTATAACTGTTTCAGAAAAGCCTGACAGAATAACAACAAATTTCTAAAGCTTACTTTCAGAGGAGCTAGGCGAATCTCAGAAAGGGTATCAGTGGGTTATGATTTATCCCAGCAGCTTTTAAGAGCACTGTAGCTATCTTTATTCAAGGCAGATAGTGTTGGCGGTGAGATTTTAATCCAAAGAAATAGATAGGGGTAGGAAGCTGATATGATTCTTGTAATCACAGTATCTTGCCTAGGGAAAATATTACTCATGATAAATAACAAAAAAAAATCATTGCTTAGCCCCATGTTTTCTATTGGTTTATCCAATTTTGCTACGACCATAATTGGACACAATTCAACAAATTTAGAGAATTAGTGAAATGTCATAAATATTCTGATCTAAGAAACTAAAACCATTTACTTACATGACATCATTAAGGCAAAGCAGATTTCTAATGGGTGAGACACCTCAAAATTTCTACTTCTGGATCTCATGTACTTTTTGTGTTTCTGACTTATTTCCTGTTCACAGATTCTCAAGGAGAATCTGGTATTTTAGTGTCATATCCACTAAACTTTCAATTGAGTGTGAATTAAATTTGACCCTGAGTTTAGGGTGCCCATCCTTCCATAAGGAAGTCTTGCCCCTGACACTGACTGGTTTTTCCTGGGGTCTTCAGGTTTCCTGTCTTCTTCAGGTTAAATTCCTCTGGCCTGACAGCAGACAAACAACAGATTATCCACAATGTGGCCACATTTTTATGATCCCATATGTTCTCTAACTACTATTTTAATTAGGGTTCCATGCATTATTTTGTATTTTAAGCAGAAGCTTAATGATCCCTTTAAACTGTTTTGATTTTTTTATCTTTATTGTCCAAAATTAGATACACTGAATGAGCAAATATTGTGTTGATATTCCCATTTCCCTTCTCCCTGTCAACAATCCACTGGATATCCTCCTTAGTGGGCACACTGGATCAATCCATGTGGTAAGGGATTATGGATAGCACAGGAGGCAACCAGGTGCCCCACCCTTTAGGTGTTGTATCTGAGGAGGGCATTCTCTCTGGCTCTTACAATTTTTCCACCCCTATTTGCACAGTTCCCTGAGTCACGGAGAGTGAGTTTTAAGTCTGTTTTATTGTTGTGAACTTAAGATTCTCTGTGCTTCTACGTTAAGTTGTGTTGGAAGTCGTTGGTATCTGTCTCTCTGATTTATCCTGGGATGACTGATAGGCTGCATTTATAGGTCTCTTTCTTGCCCCACCACTGCCTCAAGTGTTTCACTTGGGACCTACACAATGGTCCTGGGTGATTCATCTCTTGCTGGGATTTCAGCCTTTGGCCTATGATTCATCAATGGAGTTGGAATGACCTCGGCTCTGTCGCTGCCTTCTGAAAAATACAAATGCAATCTCCATCAAAGAGTGAGATCAGTATAGGTTAAATGAGACACACGTTCCTAATTTGGCAAAATTCTATTAAGATTAGACTCTCTGTAGTTCTCTGTTAATGGAGATTTCTTTTTGTATCCTCAGTTTTTGGTTCTTGTAGGATTTTGTCCTGAGTCCCAATTCCAGTTATGGGTTCCTTGTCACAGTGGATTTCCTGGACAATTTAAAAGATGTTGAATACCCATCCCCAAGATTTTGGCGACTCTATTAGACCAGTGATCATTTCTTGGTCCGTTGATCTCTCCCAGAAGGAAGTATGTTCAGCCTTCTCATGATAACATTCTGCATTTTGTATCAGTGGTCTCTGCTTTCTCCAAATATAATTGACCAATTTCCCCTGGCAGCTCATGTAGTGCCTTCCAGCACTGCACTTGCTACCATCTGGGTACTGGACACCATTCTGGAACTGTTTAGATTTTTAATTTTGCCCTTTTCACTGGCTTATCTTCTTTTCCAAATGTCAATGAATTTTAAAATAAAATCAGCAATATTTTAAGTGATCAAATTTCAGTAGTTATCAATTACTAGGAATCATTTATCACAGCATATTATCAAGAAAATTATTGTGTGTATGTGTTCAGTTTATATATATGCATTTTAATATTTGTCTATATGTATATGTGTGGAATTTATTGTCCAAGTTAGTTTAGCATATATTTATGAATGTAATATGTATGTGTTTTTAATCTTTTTATGTTCTTAGCTAGTGTGATATGTGTATACTATTTATCCATGTCATATATGTTCAGTGTGTAATATGTATGAATTTTAATACTATGTCTGCATGTTTGTAGTGTGTTTATGTATGCATGTGTTTTGTGTGTTGTATATGTATATGAATGTATATGTGACATGTGTGTGCTATAGCAGTATGTATGTGTAATATATGTTTGTGGACCAAAGTTTGCAGACAATCAAATAAGAAGTTGTTCCAAAAACTGAGGTGCCATAATAATGGAATGGAAAAATGGAATGTTAGCTTTATAACATCATTAAATTAATGGCTAAAGCAAGTAGAACGGAATTTTTTCAAAAATGACTTTTTCTTGCATATGCAATAGTACATTCAAAGCAATGATAAAAAGGAAAATAATTATATGAATAATTATAACATGTACGTCAACATAAACGCTAAGTTGTTTAATATAAAAGAGACAATGAATTTGGACAGAGCAAATACCAAAGAATGATACTTGAATGTTTAAAATCATCAAAAATAATATTGGAAGGGTAATAATAAAATTTTATAATTCAAATCAATATAAAACTGTCAAGCTGACTAAATTATTTGTAAGATTATAGAAGACATTATAATTATTGCATTTTTTGGTATTTATAATTTTTTGAGTGAGCAGTTTTCTATCTTGCAATTCAAGAGACGTCAATTGCATATATGTGAAAATTTACTTTGTCTTGAGACAGAGTCTCACTATTTAGCCCCATTGACCTTGAAATCACTATGTAGCCCAGGTTGGCATCAAGCACTTTGAAATCCTCATCTCAGTTTCATGAGTGCTGGAACAAACTATGTGATGTCTTTTAATAGCATTTACTGATAATTTCTATATTTCAAGTGAAAATCATTTAGAAAATTGCAGGTAGGAACACAGATGTCCAAAAAGCTGAGCAAACTGGTTTCTTGTGTTATTAGGAAATTGGGTATATTTATTTTTAAATTGGTACATTTGGCTGTCCCGCACCTATTTCTAGAATGTAAGAAGCATATTATCTAATGCATAGTAGTAACAATTATTATCTAAAACAAATTAGCGAATGTGACATCAACTCTTTCAACCTGATCTATGGCTTCATATAAATATCTTTGTGTCTATATCATACAAGAAATTTTCTGAACTAGAGTTGGCTTATTTGTCTGCAATTTTGTTTGCTTCTTATTTTTAACTTTATTGTGTGATACTGAAGTTCACCTTGATGGGTAAAGCCTAAAAGATCCATTCTGTGAACATTTGTTAAACTTCATAATTATTTTAAGTTTCTTAGCTATTATAAACCATCTGTGTTTTAATTTAATTCACAACATATTTCTATAAAATTTACTTAAAGCATGCAAAATATCTGTATTAAAATTTATATAAATAATTATTAATGGAATCAATTATATCTAAGGGAACATGCACATATATATATATATATATATATATATATATATATATATATATATATATAATTTTTTGGTTTTTTTCAAGATAGGGTCTCACTCTAGCCCAGGCTTACCTGGAATTCACTATGTAGTCTCAGGGTGGCCTTAAATTCATTGTGATCCTCCTACCTCTGCAACCCCAAGTGCTGGGATTAAAGGCATGCACCACCACGCCCGGCTCATATGTTTTCAATTTTTTGATAGCTCAATTTTATAGTCATATGTTCTCAAATCAAATATATTCCATAGTATTATAATGATTTATTTTTCAGTTACGGAGTTTCCTGATTTGCTTTATATGGCATGTATTTGTTTTATCACTTCTTAGAATTTTTGAGCATATATTTCATTCTTTCCATTAAGACTATAAATTTACTTTGACGTTTATGTTTTAGGCATGATTGGAACCAACATAAATGCCCATCACTAGAAGAATGTATATCAAAAATGTGGTACATAAGCACCATTGAATTCTACTCAGCAATTAGGAAAAATGATATAACAAAATTTAAAGAAAAATGGATGGACTTGGACTTAGAAGAGATGATACTCAGTGAACTCACACAAAAACAGAGACACATGTGCCACAAAACATGTGCCACATATTCTCCCTTATCTGTGGCCTGTAACCAGGTTAAAACAAACTGTAAGTAAATATGACTAGTGATTCAGGTGAAAGGCAAAGGGGACAGAAGGAAATGGGGGCAGGTGTGGAAACAACAGAGGGGGGAGATGTTCACATACTTATACTAACTACAATCTGACTCCATAGAATTAGATCTTCTTTACAACAAGTTCCAGAAGCAGATATGACCTCAAAGGGGGGAGGGTGGAAACCTACCCAGTAAGTAGTTACTTCCCACAATGAGCTGTTGATTAGAATGACACACAGGGTCCCTAAAATAAGACAAACTTTTGTCACAGCCCTT
The DNA here is from genome assembly GCA_004024765.1 of Zapus hudsonius. Lineage (NCBI taxonomy): Eukaryota > Metazoa > Chordata > Mammalia > Rodentia > Dipodidae > Zapus > Zapus hudsonius. Next base: position 74,817 of record PVHP010001823.1, on the reverse strand, counting down.
GAATACCCATCTCAGGCAAAATATAAGACCCTATTGCTGAAGATTCCATGGATTGATATCACACAACACTGAGAGACCCTGCTGAATCCAGAAATTAAATCAGCTCCCAGAAGGACAGCCTGGGTAATGCTGGAAGATGTTGCATGAGCTGCCAGGGGAAACAAACCAACAATATCCTGAGAGACCAGAAGGCATCTTCAAGTTACACCAACAGGTGGCCTGAGAATGCAGAACACACTGCTATGTAGCACAGACAAACCAGTCAAGAAGTGTCCATCTGTGCAATAGTGGCACCCAACCTAGGTGGGTAATCAAAAGCTGGCTAATTGGCTATGATATCCACTCAGAAGCAGAGAACTTCTAACAGTACGGGGACCCAAGGCACCCTTGAATTGGGACCAAGAACCCCATCTCCATGGGGAAGTCCTCACTAACCATAGGTCCTCAGAAAGGCTACACCCTCCAAATGCTCACCAACCTAGCAATATTTGTCTCAATTGACAAATAATAATCTCACTCTCTGCTGGAGACTAGGTTTGTATATTTCAGAAGGCAACGAGAACCAGGGATAAAGGAACTCCACCAAGGGAACCTGATGTGATGGGGAAAACCCAAGCAGGAGACGATCCAAGTAGATCCAAACACAACCTCTAAGAAATTGGGATGATGAGTGTGATGGTTAGATTTTTGTTCTCAACTTGATCTTTTTAATTACTTTGGGTGGGTCTCTGAGGATGTTTACAGCAAGGCAGCCTCTCAGCAAGGGGCTGGATATTAAGAAGCTGAAAGAGGCTGGAAGTAAACATCGTTTTCTGTGTGGGCCATGCAGGAAGGAAATTCCAGAGACTCAGGAAACATTTAATTCTGGGGAAGGGTTGCAAGATCCCACCCTAAGGCTATATAAAGGAGAAGAAATTCTATCTTTGACCTCCTGCCTGTTTGCTGTTCTGTGTGTGGTATAGGTGATGGGTTTTTCTCTCGCTCAGACCTGTGAAAGAGGGCCAGTCTCTTTCGCTGTTAGGGAACTACCCCTCAAACTATAGTTTCAATAAATACTTTCCACGCCCAATTTGTGCCTGGTTTGAAGATTCATCCCAGTGGTGTGTGGCTGACTATGACAACGAGTAAAACATCTATTCCCACGGCAAGGCAGACAACCTATGGAAGGACAATGGAGAGAGGCACCAAGGGTGCCTAAAAATGTCCAAAACACAAATTTAGAGATTATTACAAACCTAATAACTATGGAAAATTTGAATTCACCCACTCTGACTCAGGCAAATTTGCAGAAGAGGGGGTGGAGAGAATGTAAGAGTCATGGAGGGGGAGAATAAATAATACATAAAAGGGAATGCCATCATGGATTCAATGGCTTTATCTAATAACCTATGATACTGAACATATTGTTTTGTGTATATATAATTTTAAAATGAAAAAAAATTAGTTTTTTAATTAGATTTTTAATCATCTGTCTCAGCAAAAATTCTTTCTTAATAATAATTCCTAAAAACAAATGAAGACCATGACATTATTAAGAAGTATGATTCACTCTCCTTGTTCATGAATTTGATGTGTTTTAAACCAACCAAATTAAAATAAAAATGTACCTGTATTGAACATATATGCCGATATATAAAAAAGTGTTATGGTCTAAAGAATACATGGTAACAATTATATGTGGAACTTCTATTACATTCCCGTTTTTATTATGCACAATTAGATACATTGAATGAGAAAATAATGAGTTGGTATCCCCATTTCTCCAATTTCCCTCCTCCCTGTCCCCAATCAGTTGGATATCCTCCTCCGTGGGCAATCTGTAATAGTCCATGTGGTAGGGGGTTAAGGATAACCTAAGATTCAACCTGGTTCCACCTCCCCCCTTTGTATGTTGTTACTGAGGGGAGCCATGTCTGGACATTCTCCTTTACCATGGCTCTTACAATATCCCCACCCCTTCTTCTGCTCAATTCGCTGAGACATGGTGGGTTAGTATTAAGACTGCTTTATTGTTGAGGTACTCTATACTACTGCTTTAGGTTATGTTGAAAATTGTTGGTGTCTGTCTTGCTGGCTTATCCTGGGTTGACTGGCTGTGGTTATTGGTATCTTGCTTATCCCACCACTCTCTGGGGGGTTCTATATGGATCCTTCATGGAAGATCTGGGTGGCTCATCTCTTGCCCAGATTTTGGCTATCAGCCTATGGCTTGTGGGTAGGGTTGGAGGAGCCACAACTCTCTCACTGCATTCTGAAAAATACAAACAGAATCTCCATCGGAGAGTGAGTTCAGTATAGGTTAACTTAGATACACATTTCTGAATTGCCTAGTTTCTATTGTTTTGGCCTCTTTGTAAATCACTTATAAAGTGCAATTCTCTTTGGGGGGGGTCCCAAGATTTTGGTTCCCAATGCATTCGTCCTAAGTCCACAGTTCCAGTTAATGCTTCCTAGACACTGAGTGGATTAATTGGACGAATTAAAAGCTGTTGATTGCCTCCCCCAGGCTTTGGCTCCTCCATTGCACAATTGTTCATGTTCTCTCCCTGTAGGAAGTGTGTTCACCCTCCTTATGGTGGCAGATTGTGATTCATGCCAGTGGCCTCTGTTTACTCCAGCTGTCATTGACCAGCTTCCCTTGGCAGCTGGAAGGCACTGCACTAACTACCATTGGGAGATGGTTACCATTCTGGACCTCACAGGATCTCTGGACGCTGATAGATGGCTTTCTATGGTTTCTTCAGCAACAGGATCTTACCTCAGGCCTGGGGTGGGAAATCAAGAGCTTTGACAGAATCCTGTCTTGTTTTTGGGACCTTATGGCTCACTTTGGTCAATAGCTCAGTAAGGAAATGAGTCAGTGACAGGGACCAGGAGTTGCCAGACTGATGAATTTTTCACTGGCTTAGACTCTCTCCCCTTCTATTCACGGCTTCTCTTGCCAGACGACACCCACTACTCATCCACTACTTATTCTATAGATTATAGTTTGCACATGAGTATTTGAACCATTTTTTGTTTAGCTTCCTATTTACGTCATCCTCACCCCACCCCCACTCCTTACCTCTGTTTCACAAACTCTCACTTCTCCTGACTGGTTTGCATGGAGTTTAAGTTTAACCTGGTTAGGAACCGTATATGAGGGGGGATATGCTGTGTTTGACAATCTGTTCTTTTGAGAGTTTGCTTAGTAAGATCTGCTCCAAGTCAGACCATTATTCTCTAATTTTAATATGTCATTTTTCCTTTCAGCTGAGTAAATTTTTTATTTTTTATCCTTTCCTCCATGAATGGGCATTTGGGTTGATTCTAATTCTTGGCTATTATGAATTGAGCTGCTATAAACATAGTTGCACAAATGTCTCTATGTTGAGGTGTGAAATCTTGTGGGTAGATGCCTAGTAGAGGGATAGCTATGTCCATCGGTGGTTCTATGTCCATTCTGTTTAGGAGTCTCCATAGTGCTTTCCAAAGCAGTTGAGCAAGCTTTCACTCCGACCAGCAGTGAATCAGGGTTTCTTTTCCTGCACATCTTTGCCAGCAACTATTGCTGTTGGTTTTCTTTATGATTATTATTCTGACTGGAGTAAGGTGGTATATCATTGTGGTTTTGATTTGCATTTCCCTGATGCTTAAGGATGCTGAGCCTGACTTTAAAACATACTACAAAGCCATAGTAACTAAAACAGCATGGTACTGGCAGGAAAACAGAGAGACAGACCAGTGGAATAGAATTGAACATTCAGCTTTTAATGAAGTAACTTTAATTACTTGGTCTTGGACAATAGTGCCAGCAAAGTACTCTGGGCTAAAGATAACATCTTCAACAAAAGGCGCTGGACAAATTGGATAAACATGTATAAAATAATGAAAATAAACCCACTTCTTTCACCATGCACTAAAATCAACTCCAAATAGATCAGAGACCTGAGTATAAACAAAGTAATCATGAACACTCTGGAAGAAAAAAATAGGAGGAACCATATATGAGATATGAGTAGGGAAAACCTTCCTGAGCAAATCCCCAGCAGCCTAGGAAGTTCATCACTCAACAAATTGGACCTGATCAGGCTCAAAAGCTTCTCTACAGACAAAAATACCATACTCAGAGCCAATAGACCTCCATCATACTGGGAGATTTTTGCCAGCTATAACTCAGACAGAGGCTGTTGTAGTCAGTCACACATCACTGGGATGAATCTTCAAACCAGGCACAATTTGGTGGAGGAAAGTATTTATTGAATCTGCAGACTGAGGGGAAGTTCCCTAACAGTGAAAGAGGCTGATCCTCTTTCACAGGTCCAAGCAGAGATAAATCCATCACCTACACCACACAGGCAGAACAGGGAACAGGCAGAGCCAACAAGGAGAGAATTTCTTCCCCTTTATATATCCTTAGGGTGGGGGCTTACAACCCTTACCCAGACTTAATGGCTTCTTGAGTCTCTGGAATTTCCTTCCTGTATGGCCCTCACAGGAAAGGATGTTTATTTCTAGCTTCTTTGAGCTTCTTTACATCCTGCCCCCTACTGAGAGGCTGCCTTCCTATAAACACTATCAGAGACCCACCCAAGATAATTAAAAAGATCAAGTTGATAACAAAACCTAAACATCGCAGAGACCTAACCTCCAGAACCTGTAGAGAACTCAAAAAGTTTATAGCAAATCTCAAAGTGCTCCCTCAAAAAATGGGACACTGATCTCAACAGAGAATTCACAAATGAGGAAACACAGATGGCCTTTACTCACTTGAAAAACTACACTACTTTTTAAGTTGTGTAGTGATAATTTAAAATACACAGGATGACATGCAGTCCTTGGGTGCTAATAGTATGATATGGTCTATGAAGAATTGGGCATTACAAGGAGACCTAGAACCCTTCCACATGGATCTTGAGGGATGATGAAAAATGATGGAACCTATTTTCTCATGACGACATTATTAAAATTCTTTGCAAAATATTAGCAAAGAGAAACATAATGAAACCTGACTAAGATTTGATGAAGAATAGATCATTGACTTAATTTTGTAAAATTTTCTGAATTCAAAAAAGGTGGAAACAAAACTTAAAATGCAACATCTATTTGTACTCTATGAGAAACTTACAGACAGCACCATGATTTCCATTGACAACTTTATTATACGCACATATTGTGATTAGTCATGTTCCCATCAGGTTATAATCTTAAATTGACTCTCCCCTAGCAACATTCCACTAAGGGTTCTCAGTGGAGTTGTTGATAATCATTGTGGGATCGTGAATGTACCAGTCAGTCTCTGTGGGGAGAACAATGCCCCAGGATACTCCTTCCCAACCTTTGTGTCTTATATTCTTTCTTCATCCTCCCTCACAATGTTTCCTGAGCCATGGAGGGATGTTGTAAGTCTATTGTTCAGAGATTTGTATACTCTGATTATCTGCCTTGATGAGTCTTGTTAGTTTCTACTATCATATCCGTGGAGAGAAATCTCAGGCAAGCAGTGAGAACAGCCTCACATTTAATCCTCTGCTTCTTATGCAATCCTTCCTAGACCCTGTCAGATGTGAGAGAGAATACCTCATCTCATGCTAGGCACTTGGTTTTCTTTTCATATCTTACTGATAGGTATTATTAGGTCTCCCTGGTATTTGCTGCCATCTGTATAAAGCAGATTCTTTAGCCAAGGATGAGATCAGCATCTATCAGAGAGACTAAACATAGATATTTAGAAGATGTTTTTTACAGGTATCCTCTTTTATCTAAGCCAAAGGACAGGGGAAACTTCTTTCTAGAACCTATGAACTTTCAACCCATAGGCTTCTGACTTTTTCTCAATATCAGATATGAAGTCTCTCGAACTGAGATGGTCTCATATCTCAATCAGAGAAGAGTTGAAAACTCCCACACTGCCTGTATGCCATGTTTGGATGGTTGGTTTTTGTAGCTTGCATAGTCCCCTGATTAGTTTTTTTTTTTTTTTTTACATTTATTATCCAGCAGTTTGCAGAGTGTTTCCAGCAGTATAAGAGAAAGCCATCAGTAAGCTGGTTTCTAACTCAATCTAGCTTGACCTCTCAATGTCCTGGGACAGTTCAGGTGGGTAGCCAAGTGCTTTGACAATGGCCTGCATTGTTTGGGGTGCCTCTCGGGCTCCATAACTGAGGTTAACTAAAGACTAAGCAAACATGACTTTTAATGACTACACATTTTCCCATTATGATCAGAGCAAGGAGATTACTTACATTATCTGAAAACTAAATAAATGCTAACTTCATGAACTAGAAAACATAACCTCAGGTATTTACACAAGACAGAAGTAAAATTTTACACAGACGAAGCTTAAAAATAAGTGTCCATGTTGTATTATTCATAACAACTCTAAACTGGAAGAATTCAATTTTCCATCTAATAGTGAATAGTTTGTCAAGTTGTCATAGAGCCAAAGAATTCAGTAGTGATGAAATATAATTGAATGTACCTGGGTAAATATACAAAAATTTTGAATGAAATATTTCAAATACCAAGAAATCTGTATAGTTTATCATTCCATTAATATGACATTCCATTTGAACAAAATTTCAGTAGCAGAAGTTATATCAACATTTGTCCTTAAGGTAGGCTGAAGTCTGAAAGGAGATAAAATGATATCGAATAAGAAAACTGTCTTTTATTCCCTTTGATCTGCATGAAGCTTTTCAGGGTTTTGACAGATTGGAAAGTAAAGTATACGTAATATTATTTCAAGAATATTATACATACCATTTAATTTTAGTGACATATGTTTTGCTATTTGTATATAGAGAGCAGTAATTTTATCTTTACCATCTTACATATATACTATCAATTATAGTATTTTACAATAATCAAAATCAAGAAATTCAATATTAACAAAGCAATACTATTAAATCTACTGTTTGATAAGTGAAAGTTCATTGAAGAGGTGATAATTTGGATATAAAATACATTATCAACTACTACGCAGCTTGAATCTATAATGGAATTTATCCTGTGCATGAATTTTCAAGTTCAGCAAGGATTTGAATTGTTAGCTTGACTCTGTATCCCAATTTAGGTTAGGGCGGCTTAAAGGGTTAGCCATTAAATAAACTGACTACTTTTTTTTTATCCTAGGTCTGACAAGAAATACTGGCTGTCAGGTTATACCTTATTTGAGGCTATGAATTGGTGCCTGTGCCTGTGCATATAGACATTTCCAGCTATAGGAATGCGTATAATGGCACTTGGTTTAATAATCTCGCAAAATGCTAAGAGATGTGGAAAATCATTCTAGGTATGCACACCAAAAAAAAAAGTGATACTCAACATAAATGAATTTAAAATGCAAAATATGTGTGTGAGATAATAAAGAATTAAAGACTTAGGAAAGTGAATAGAGAAATATAGTTAAATACATAACAAATAGGTGGTTAATTATGTGAGACAGTGGCACTCTCACAATACAAAGTGCCATGCTCTGGATATCTCAATCTACTCAGAAATACAGTTACCATTGTTCTATAGAGTAGGAACTCCATTCTTAGTTTGCTATCATTGTCAGGTTAGGTAAGAACATCTTCCTGGTGTACAGATATATGTCTTTTCATTATATCTTGATCTGGAATTCCACAAATTCCACAAAATCCCTCTGTGGATGTGGGACCCTGCTAAGAGGCACGGAAGATATTGGGCCTTCATTGTAAGTAGCAGATGCATAAATAACACGCCTTCAACATGGGGTGTCTTGTGCAATGATCTGTATGATACTGTTCTCTCACTGTCTATGAGGCTTACTTACCTGAACATTTTCTTCTGCTCATCAAACCTAAATCATTATATTTAGAAACAAGCTGTTATTTTCTGGAAAAAATCATAAATCTTTTCATTTATTTTTGCTTGTTTATATATATATATGTATGCATATATATGTACATATATATCCTATGAATTAAAATCTATACTACTCTTCATTAATGCTTAAACCTTTCTTTTACTTTAATTTATATTGATTATCTGAAATAACTGAAAGCTTCAAAGCAGCCAAACTGTTAACATGGAAGATCCTCAGTATAAGCTGACAGGGTGCTGTTGCACAAAACTGTTCATTTGATACACTATTTAATTTTATTCAAATGAATGCAGTGATTAGCAGCTACCAAAGCATGTAAATGTTGCATGGTTTATGGTCATACCATAAATCGTTACAGCTATTTTAATGGATTGGGTCAAAGATTTTAGAAAGAAATCCATCATATTGAATGTCACTGGCAGAGAAAAAAAAAAAGTCCTGGAGCAGAAATTACATGTTTTATAACTCTTGGAGTATTGGCAAGTTTTTGTTGGAATCTCTTATAAAAAATGACATTATGACTTTGAATTGTGATCTGAAGCAAACTTGCTGTCAATTTTATTGCTCAATAAACTAAATTCCACATGCAATAAAGAAAATAAGGGCTGAAGAGATGACTCAGAGTTTGATGCTGCTTGCTCTGCAAACTTTCGGAATGTTGTTTGATTCCCCAAAACCCTTGTAAAGACAGATTCAAGCTCATATATGCATCTGTAATTTCAATGTACGTTCTGTAATGCGAAATAAACTAAGTGGAATCTTATATCTCGTAGGCCAGCCAGTTTGGGCTTCCCAGCATCAAAACAAGAGAGATGAAACAAAATGGAAGGAAAGGATCAACCTATACCCGCGTCCACACCCACACCCACACCCACACCCACACCTATGTAAACACACAAACACACACACACATGTGCACTTCTGAATGTGCATGTAGAGTTCAATGTATATGTGTTTGTATGTATGTTTAGAATACATATATGTATATGTATATATGTAAATTTAGAAAACAAAATAAAAGCATAATAAAGTGTATTATTGAGTTCAACATGCTAAACTTTTTAATTTTTATTATTATAGACTTTATAGTATAAAGATATTATATACTGGTCACACTCCCATACGGTTATACTCTTATATATCCTCTTTCCCACCACCATTTCACTGAGGGCACTCCTCAGTGAGGTTGTTACAGTATGTTTTACTTTTGCCAACCCAATTTAAAAAACATCATTAAAATATAGTTATCATTTATTTAAAAGTCTAATATGTACAGTGAATTAAATGAGTACATATTCCAGGATATTAGGTGTTGTAGTTACCTTGTTTTTACTGATACAAACATCGGACCAGAAGCAGCTAATGGGTGGAAAGGGTTTATTTCAGGCACAAGGATTCCAGGGGCAGATTAACCATGGGAGAAGACGCTGGATCAATCCATCATACATCCATAGCAGAGAGAAAACTCCCAGCCCTAGAAAGCATAGAGAGCCAGAGCTCAGGCTGCCTCTCTAGACACCCAGTAGGGTGAGAATCAAGATCCACCCCCAGTAACATACTTCCTCCAGAAGCGCTCCACAAATCACCCGAGTTTATGGGGAACATAAACTTACATTCTAACCATGACATTAGGTGATTTTATTTTCTCTAGTTTTCTTAAGAGACTATATTATTCTTATGTCAACCCCACACATTCTTTATAGTTAATCCAGTTTCATGAATGGGATAATCATTTCATCCATCTTTCATGGATGAACTAATCAGAATATATGTGTGTGTGATATTATATAAGTGCTGGAAATTAATTCATATAATATAATACTCAACAAAAGATGAAATTTTGATATATTACCTATAAGTGGCATTTAAATATATTTTAAGGAAGAAAATACATGGCAAGTAATGAATATGATCTGAGAAAGGGGGTGGGAAGCAATATGTATCATATTAAGGACATTGATCATATGACCTGAAAAACTATGAGAAAGTTATAACTTGCAACCGTGCATGTAATATGATAAGTTTGCATATCATAATTACTCAGAGTACTGGGTAAATAAATGAAAAAAGCAGAAAGAAGCATGGAGATAATACAGAGAGCTTTTTGAAATGGGAGTGACATGGGCGAGGACAGTGGCTCCAGATTGTAGTCATACTTAGCATTTTCCCAAGGCCCATGTTAAAGTTTACAATTTAAGCACATTAGCAGAATGGAGTTTCCATGAGCTTCTAACAGGGAATATGGAGATTGATGTTAGTGTTTAGTTTTTTCTTATTTGCATGTTTCCCTTATGGTGAGGAACTTGAAGGGATGTTGTGCAGAACAGGAAACGCAGCTTCCAAAGCAGGAAGTTGATAATAAAATCTTAGAAATGTTTATTAATTAAGAAATTTTGAAAACATAGGTTGTTTGAAAAAATTAATATATCATACACTATGTTTTGCAATATCAGGTAGAAACAAATAAAAATGGTTAAATTCTCAAATTCATTAATAACGTACAAGAGGATCAGTTGCGGAAAAATTGCTTTCATATTCAGACTACCTTAGGAAATTGAGATAAAAGAGTTTTTGGCTATCTCAGAAGAATGCATTTGGTCGAATAAATGTATTGGCAAGTGAAATAATCTTCAAAAATTAAGACAAATGATAGAGACCTTTTTCTCATGGTAAATTATTTTTTACAAGGCAATATTCTCTGTCTAATTCTCTTTACATGAAGAGAAATGACACTAAATTTGGTTTTTTTTGTAATGTATTTAGTGCCTGGGAAGATGGCTTCAGTATGTAAATGAGGACTCAGTTTGGATCCCCTGTACTAAGTAACATGCCAGGAATCATAATGGGCACATGTAACCCTGCAGTGGAGAAGCACTCAGGTACTTCCCAAGACTCATTGCTAGCTGGTCCAGCTGAGTTGAAGGGGTCTAGGTTCAATGAGAAACCCTGTCTTAAAAATGAGGTGGAAAAAAATGGAGATATTGGACATTGATCTGCACATGCACGTTCAGAAGTGTACATACACATGCACACACATGTATCTATGCACATATGAGCTTCAATACATATATGTACAGCCTACATGCATGCACCCCCCACAGTATTAGAACCTGTATTTCATTTAGATGGGGAGTATAATTTAAAGATACTTGATAAAAAAATCTTCAACAAAACCTGTTTCACACTTCACTGAACAGGCTGAAGGGCAGAGCAAAATGCTCTAAGCAGAATATTTTTGCTTCTGCAACATGATGTGAACCAACTTGTGAGAAATAAATGCCTTTGTTGTGTGACTTGGCCACTAATAAAGAGCTCAGTGGTTCCTTCAGTTTCAGATAAATACCTTCTCTGATGACATTTTCTACTCTTATGCTTGAATTAAGATGAGTTATGGTTTCTCTTTGCTTATAGAATACAACATTTTTTAAATTAGATAGAGTCTTAGTATGTAGCCATGGATGGACTTAATGCTCACCATCCTCCTGCCTCTGCCTCCTGAATATTGTGATTGCAGCCATATGTTACCATGTCTGCTTTGCAATATCCTTTAGAAAAGGAAACATTCATTTCAATTTATCTTTTTTTTGCTTAGGACTCAGCAAATATTGTATTTAAAATATATCAATGTTATTAATTTTACATGAAATAATTTGACTTATAATGCCATAAAATTATTACATACATAAAATGATTTAAATTTTTTAAGTTAAATTAGTATCAGTCAACAATTCAAGTATGTATGTATGTGTGTTGTATGGCAACATATGCTCGCATGGATTTTAAAATATATTTACCATTTATACAATACTTATTATATTGTGAACATAATTTCCTCTATGTTCCCTTTTTGTTGAGGCCTTTTTAAAATTATTTGTTCTATTTTGATGTTTCTCTTTACTTTTCCTTTGTGTGGGTATGACTCACTGAGTGTAATTTGGATTGAATACGTTAGTATGTGTGTTGGATTATTTATGTGGTTGTAGAGGAGCCCAGTACTGTGTAGGTCTTCTGCATGTGACATTAGTTACACTGAGGTCATGAATTCAATAACCATGGAATGCCTAAGTTTCATTTACCAAAAGAAAATACGTGCATTTTCAAATAGGGACTTTTATTCTAGAGAATATTAATATGTGGTATATATCTATCTATCCATCAATCAATAGATAGATAGATAGATAGATAGATAGATAGATAGATAGATAGATAGATAGATAGATAGATAGATAGATACACACTACAAGGTAGTCCCCTTGCTCTCAGAATAAAGCTATAATAACCTTGGGGACAAATACATGTAAGGGACCTATGTAAGCACTTCATACTTTCAATAAATGCGGAGATTGCTGCCCAAGCTCAGAAACCTGGGAATACCCTTGTGTGCCATACCTAATATCATTGAGGAATATAAAATCACTCATACTTTGATCTCAAATTTTGGGGTAATATCCAGATGATAGCAATATATTTATTTCATATGGCAAGATGTAGCAAGGTTTGACTTTTTAAATCTGCGAGGGAATCCCCAAGTTGACCAAAAATTATAGTCAATTTTAGTTTTATAAAAACCCTTTTTAGATTACAGATGTCAAAATTGAGAATCTGAAGAACTGTTACTCTTAGAGGTTTGGATTTTTTTCTACAAATGCTAGACTCGATTGTCAATAATAATTCATAAAATCCCCCAAATTATTTTTGAGCAGGTCATTTAATTTGCAAAATTGGATAACTCCTAGATTATAACACTTTTCTTTATTGGCTGGCAGTACCAATACTTGGTAAAATAATTTACCTCATTTGGCAATATTGCAATTTGTCTAGTGAGGCCTTTGGTCACTTGCGGCGAACTCCTCGACCAGCGAGGAAGAACCACCACCGCTCAAGGATCCTTCTCAAATCACACTTTAATGGAGAGCCTTTTGATTGAGGGGGGAGCTGGAAGTGAAGGGGCAAGCGCTAAGAAGCAGCTGCTTTTATAGGAAAAAAGGACACGGATCATCCCATGATTGGCTGGCTCCTGCTTGCCACCCCCAGACGCCACGCGATTGGCTAGGATAGCTTGTAGTAAAGTAGCCTTCCATTGACCTTTGACCTTGTAGTAAAGTAGTCTTCCCAAGCATTGCCTAATCCCAAATGCTGGGAAGGCGTGCGCCACCACACCCGGCTCTCTGTAGTGGGATTAAAGGCGTGCACCACCACGCCTGGCTCCCTGCAGTCACTATGGATTGTGCCTTGTGTTAAAGCCAAATGAGGCTTCAATATCTGAGGCTACCAGTAAGCCATTTATATATGGAAACATTGTGTATATACTGGGCAGTACAAATTTATTTGTTCTCAAATAATTACCTACAGACAATAGTTTGAATAGTTTAAAACATTGAAGAATATTTTTTTGCCATAGAAATGAGATTCTTTCATAAATGAAGAAACCAAAATTCAGATTTATCATAAGAAGATCCAGAGAGAGAAAAGGAAAAAAGAAAGTTAATAGAAAAGAAGGAAGGAGTAAAATAAATGAATACTTTTTACCATGATATGATTGGATTCTCATATATCTTCTCCACCTTTGAAGAAAAAATTAAAGCTTTGCACTGAGACAACAGGAAAGGTATTCTCAAGGAAAGATCCCTAGCAGGTACCTGAGGAAGTATTGTTCGAAGTTCAGTCAAAGAAGCATACACAGAATCCTCCAGCTGTGGTTCAAGAGAGCCATGCTGCTTCTTGAGCTGGTAGAACACCTTGGTTTCAATATCCATCTGTTTTTATAATTTTTTATTTATTTGTTTGTTTTACATGCATGAAAGTTACAAGGATGAGGAGGTCATAGAGGTTTTGTAATAAAGTTAAAGAAAGCTGTTGAAGCAAGGCAAGGTTTGGAGAAAAAAAAACAAGAGCAAGAGACCATAACCTGAATAGGTCCTGTCGTAGTCAGCCATACGCAGCTGGTTTGGATCTCCAAACCACTCAGAGTTTATAGGACAGAAGGACTTATTGAAGCTATAGATCCAGTGGAAGTTCCCTAATGGTGAAGGAGTCTGGTGCCTTTTCACACTCCAAACAGAGACAGAAACCCATCACCATCATCACACACATAACAGCAAACAGGCAGGGGAAGAGAGGAGAATTTCTCCCCATTAATGTAACCTTAGGGTGGAGTATTGCAACCCTATCCCAGACTTGTTGACTCACCATCTCTTGAATTTCCTTCCTACACTGTCCTCCCAGGAAGTAAAGTTTGTTTCTAATTTTCCTGAGCCTCTTACAACCTGCCTCCTAGTAAGAGGGTTGCCTTCCTATAAAAAAACCTCAGAGACCCATCCAATATTACTAAAAGGTCAAGTTGACAACAAAACTTAACCCTCACAGGTTCTATGAGAAAATTTCTGAAATGCAAGCCTGCTACAAAAGGTAAAAAAAAAAAAATTCCTTTCCAGACAAAGCAAGACAGTACATGACTGATCAATTATTTTGCCTTCTATACTGTCAATTATCCATAGTCAAACATTGAGCAATCAAATGGTCCTTATTTAAATGGCAGAAATTATACAAAGGGAATCACATGGTGGAAACCTAAACAAAATATAGGATAGCTCACAAGGAAAAAGTAGCATGGCCTGTCATCTTATGGTTCTGGTGATTCAGCAGCTATCTGTTCCTTTCACAAACTGTTTTTAATAAATGTTGCTTTTCTTCAGTGGTCTGTTGGGTGAATTCTTGCACTCATCATCAATTTGCTCACCATATTTTGATAGGTCATATAGTTAATTAGAAATTTGAAATTACTTCTTGCATTTAACCCAACTTTGTACCATCAGGTGGCTTCCTGTGAGCATTCCCAAATTCGGTTTTAAAGGATTCTCTCTCACTCCCTGCTTAAAAAAAAAATGACTGCTGTGCTTCTTGGGTATGGTCAGGACAGTCTCCTAGATAGAAGTACTGTATGTCTTGGTCCATGCTAACCACCTCATTTGGGTGTGAGGGACGCAGCTTCCTCTGGACACACTGTTTCTGCCTCAGGAATCTTGAAGGACTTCACTGAGGCTTAGAGATCATAATTTATGGTGAGGCAACTCTGGCGGAATCCACAGATTTTCATGTTCTTACATATAACTCCTTTAGCCCTTGGTAATGAAGGACTGGCTAATGGAAATACTCTGTTCCTCTGAAAACCAGGGATCTCAAATCAATAAAACTAGTGGGTGGGATTTGAACCTCCTGAAACAGAGGTGAGAGTAAGCTTACAAGGCAGAAAGATGCTTCTTTCTCTCAGTTCAATCCCTTGGAATCATCCAGCAAGCAGCAGTGCATGCTGGGCAGATGTTTCTCTGCACCCTGTACATTTCCTTTCCCTTCTCCACGGGTGCCGCCTGCCCCAGAGCAGCTGTGTAATTCTGAGAACTTTGCTGTGACATCAGATTGGTGAGCCTTTCCTTTTCAGCACTTGAACTGCTCACCTTGTGTTCTTGCCTTTCCACTATTGTCTTCAGTATCAGGATGATTTATAGAAAGGTAAGATGTCCTTTAGTGAAAGCTACAACGTGAACCTCTTTTAGATATCTTGGACCACTTTATTTAGAGGGATGCTTATTATGAATTACAATTATTTCCTATCTTAACAGAGGACAGGCCTTTTCCATTCACACTCACTCATCATGGGGATATATTATAAAGAATAGAATGTACTGCCTAAATAATTTGATCCTTAGACTCTGAAAGGAAATGTCTTAGGTCCTATAAAAGGCTATCATGCAATATAAATGTGCCCTAATTCTAGCTCTCTGCCTGATCATTTTCCTAGCATTAACAGGCTTACTTCTTTAACCTAAGTCTCCATAATAAGCTTTACCTTTTGAACTTTGTGCCTTTTCTTTGCCTCTTTTCAATGTATAGGTTAAGCTCTATGCCTTTGACATGTAAATTTTCTATCTTGTTTCCATTGAGAGTGTACTCTGATGAAACATAATTATGTTACATGTTCTTTGAATTACTTATTAGAAGGTTCATAATCATTAATGTCATGCAATTGTTTGCATGAGTTTGTCTGCTGCTCCAGTTGTTAACCTGCAGGTAGGATTTGATATTATCTTCTGTATTTATGTACGAAGATAAAATACAAACTTTACTTGTCAATATTCTTGTTCCTTTCTGCTACTGCTTCTTAGAAAACCAGTTATTCAATATGGCTATCCAACTACATCCTTGCTAATATACAGATATCAAAGAATGAATTATCAAATCGTTTTGTGACTAAAGAAAATTTCCAAAGAGATTCATTTGTGAAAGTGGTGAGATGAGCAAGAGACCTACTTCTGAGTCAGATAACATATGGAATGGTAATGAAGACAGAAACACAGACACCAAGGATACACAACACAACCCAAAGCAGAAATCCAAAGACTCCTAAATCCTCAAATAGTAAATCAGTCTTAAAACTCACCCACTATGACTCAGGGAACTGACTAGAAGAGGGGGAGGAAAAATTGTAATAGTCTTGTTTGGGGAGAATATCCAGAGACATTGTCCCCCTCAACAACAACACACAAAGAAAAATCTGGCTACCTCATGTACAATCCATAACCCCCTATCTCATTGTCTGATCCAGCAAGCACACTGAGGAGGGCCACCAGTGTATTGAGACAGAGAAGAGGAAAATGGGGATATGTACCATCACAAGGCTTGCTCATACAATTTATCTAATAATTGACAACAAATATGTTTTAAAAAATCGAGTAGCAATGAAACTTATTTAAAGCTCACAATAGAAACCAATTCAGAGCTTGACTAAGTAAACATGTGATCATAATTTATTTCATTCTATTACATTTCATTCAGTCACAAATTAGATTCACATTCCTTTGAGTTGTTAGATCAATATTTCCATGTTAGTTTGCCTTATTATCGTCTTAACTTTAAGTTCATATTAACTTGTAGTATTAGTATATGTGTTTCTTCATATGACCTTTGTATGTGTTATGTGGTATATTCACATGATAACGTCTCTATTTCCCCCTTAAATATGACTTGCATTCAATGTCCTTACTGGTAAGTAAGAATGAATAAGTTAGCTCAAATTCATTTTAATTCATAATATTTAAACAAATAAAATTAATTATTTTAAATTTTTTTAGAAATATATATGGAACTGCTAACATCTATATGTCCTAAACTACTTTTGTTTAATACTTAAAATAATGCAATACTGTCTATGTTTCAAAACCAGTTTAACAGGTTTTATTAATATGTTGAATTATATATTATATTATATATATAATGTTTTTCTAAATCGATCAGACTTCCAACTCCCTGTCTCAGTTATTGCTGTTGATCAGAGACCCATGAGTTCCCCAAAATGAGACAGGCTTCTTTCAAAGCCCTTGAATACATGCCCCAGGCCAGTTATGATCCTATTGCTGAAGATACCACAGAAAGTCTTCACACAACATCGAGAGACCCTGCAAGATCCAGAATGGCAACCAGCTCCCAGATGGTATAATGTGTAGTGCCAGAAGGCACTACATGAGCTGCCAGGGGAAATTGGTCAATGATATTTTGAGAAAGCAGAGACCACTGATATAAAATTCAGACAGGTCTCACAAGTATGCTGAATACACTGCTCTATGGGAGAGATCAGCAAGTCAAGAACTGATCATTTGTGCAACAATTGCACCAAAACCTAGAAGGCTTTCAAATTGGCCAAGAGATCCACTCAGTGACAATGAAACCTTAATTGGAACTGGGATGCATGGCATAATCCTATGGGGACCAGATACCTAGGCCCCAAGGGTAAATTCCCACTACCAGAGAACTACAGAAAGACTACTCCATATAGAGTCTTGCCAAATTAGCAAAGTGTGTCACATTTAATCTATACTGATCTCACTCTCCAATGGAAATCCAGTTTGTATTTTTCAGAATGCAGTGAGAGAGCCCTGGTCAATCCAACTCCACTAACAAGACACAGAATGATGGTGGACATGCTGGCAAGAGATGAACTTCCTGGGCCTATCATATAGGCCCCAAATGGAACATTCCAGAGAGTTGTGTGTTAAATAAGAGACCTGTCATCACAGCAAATCATATAACCAAGAATAGTTCAATGAGACAGGCATCATCAATATCCAAAACAACCTAAAGCAGTAGTACAGAGACACTTAAGATCTCAACAATAAAGCAGACTTAAAACTCACCCACAATGTCTCAGGGAACTAAGCAGAAGCCGGGGATCCATGGTAGGGGAGGATATCTAGATGTAATACCCTTCTCAGCAACAACACACAAATGGGGAGATCCTGGCTACCTCCTGAGCTATTCATAAACCTCTACCCCATGGATTGATCCAGTATGCCCAGTAAGGAAGACCCCCAGTGGGTTGGGGACAGGGAGGAGGGAAATGGGAGTACCATCATAAGATTTACTCATACAATGTATCTAATTAAGGATAATAAAGATTAAAAAAACTCCAATTTTTTTTTTCTAAATTAAACAAATTGGCAATGATAAGACAAGCATAAAATATAAACTACTTAAATTATATTTCATATAGCAGCCTTTAAAATTTAAAACTATGGAATACTTTGTATTTAAAAAGTATTTTCTATAGGAAAATACAGTTTTTTTCCCTAAATATAAACATTTGTTCAAAATAGAAATAGACTCATGGACAGATAAGGACCAAATTAAAAGGTAAAAGGTGTGTAAAAAAGTTTGTGAAAAATATTTTAAAAAAGGATAGACAAATAAAAACTTATTAGAATTCCCAAATTTGTACTTCAGCACATTGATGCAAAACTCAAACCTCCATGGCACAGAGTCTTTTTTCCTGTTATCTTCCATATGAGGCCAAATATTTTTTTCCCTTCAGAGCTAGTGAGTTCCTTCTCTTGTAACTGCCAGTTTTGCTAATCTTTAGTTAGATGCATGTATCCACAGTTAACCCCTCTTATTCATCTAAGAGGATTCTTTAACTTGCCCTAAATTTTGCTCCAGACCTCTTTAAATGGCTATTCACAATCACTTCTTCCAAAATTAAGCAAATTCAATTTCAAATGACCTTAATCATCACAAAATCATGATTTTGATCCCAGTTGAATATGATTCATAAAGGCTCAGAAACATTCTACACCTCTTCTTCTGCAGGGTGCTTTTACTGCCATACAAGTACAGCAATGGCATCCTCATCTGGACACTGTTGGAGATATCCCAAAGTTCACATTATCCTTTATAATTTAATTGGATGCTGAGTACAATAAGTACTTCCTTTCAAGACTTGGGCCTGTCTCAACTTCCCAACCAACAAGGTAGAAACATGTTTATCCACAACCTTCCTTCCCCAAATCACATTTAATTATGAATTCATACTATGGAGGTTTGAATGGAAAATCTCCCCCCACAGACACAAGCATTTGAATACTTCATCCCCAGTTAGTGGTGGTGGTTAAAACGATTGTGGCAATTTAAACAGGAGGAGCTTTGCTGAATGAGGTATGTTCCTGGGTCAGGCTTTGAAATCTCACAGCCTAATTTGGCTCCTTCAGTCTCTTTCTACTTCTTTCCTGCTGGTGTGACAATATGATGCTGGAAGTCTGCTCCTGCTATACTTGCTGTCCCATGATCATATTTCCTCTTTAAACTATGAGCTGAAGTAAATCTTTTCCATTCCTAAGTCACCTCTAGTTGGGTATTATATCCCAGTAATGAGTAAATAACTAATACCAGGAAAGTTGATTCATCTACAGTTAGCATAATATTCCTTTCAAGTGTAACATGATGAACAGAAGACACTTTATTGTTAGTGGAGTTTATCATTCCCTTATTACAGGTATAGGAATAGAATTTTTTAAATTAACTTATTTTGTACATTATTGGTTTTTTTGGGGGGGCGGATTGGCCAGAGTCTCTTGCCACTGCAAACAAATGCTACCATATTTGCACCTCATTTTGTATGCACTTTACATGGTTGGTTTGGGTCTTGAACCTTGGCCAGAAGGCTTTGGAAGCAAGTGATTTTAGCCTCTTAGCAAACTTCCCAGTATACAAGAATGAGGAACTTATAAACTTCATTTTCACCTCTCAAAAAGCATCCCTAAAACTCACAGACCAAATAAATTTGCTAGACCTTGAACTTTCAATAACGCAGTAGCAGTTCAACAAACATGAAGATGCCAAATTTCAGAGTTGTTGGGATTATTGTCCACTATACAGAATGGACTCTGTACCAGGTTAAGGGCAAAAAAAAAATAACATAAATAAGCTGGATAAATAAAATCACCAAAATATCATCAATCATAATAGTGATTTTGGGCCAAGAAACAAAGGGGACTTGGATAATGAGAATGTAAACAATTGTGTTGTCCTACTTGCCTTGATTTCTTCTTTCTGGGACCACCTGTTGTCTCTGTGTACTCCTTGGACAAGTTTACTTGGACAAGTACAAGTTTAGCCTACTTGTCAAGATTGTTTCTTCTATAGTTCAGCCTTTCCATCTCCAGGTGATACTTCAATAAGAACACTGATAGATCCTAACAACATGATCCAGTACTATAGAAAACTTCCTCCTGGATAGCAAACAAAAAAAGATGTCACTGTTAATAAGAAGAGGGATCCCCCAGGCTTAAGGGCCTTATAGAGAATAGAGATCTTAACCCTAAAACCATGGGTACTTACTGCTAAATCTGAGTGCCAGAACTAGTTTTTACCCAGCAGTGAACTGTTGGTGAGAGAGACCTGTGAGGTCCCCAAGACAATGCAGGCTATTGCCACAATTCCTTACCTGCCACAGTTAAATGTTAAGACCCCCTTGCTGAAGGTACCACAGGCTATAAACACAGGGCATTGAGAGATCACATTGGAACCAACTTTTGTTGGAAGCAAGCAGGATTCATGCAGGCTCACCTTTATAGTGCTATGTGAACTGCGGATGAATAATTTGATACCTATGAAATTAACTGGTCATACAAGATGGACATACCTGTGCCATTCTGCACTTGACCTATGGAGGTAATCAATGGCTCTTTGATTGGATATAAGCCAGCTAAGTAGGAGAGAACTCATACCTGGTACTGAGAACGAAACCAGAATCCCATGGTAAGAAGGTCATAGGCTCCAGAGAGAAGCTCCCACTGGCTTTTAGCCACAAAGAGTGGCTATACCCATCCAATAGTTTCATAAATGAGTAGGCTTTTTCCTATAACCCATGCTGCTCTCTCTTCTTTGGAGAATGTTTGTTTTAAAGAAAACAGTGAAAACCGAGGAGAGCCAAGATCCATCAATACAATAAGAAAAGGTAGGTGACTGCCTAGCACAAGATGACTCACTTCTATCACATCATCCAGGGCCTATGAGGCATCACAGAGGAAGTGAAGATCCAAACATGAGTGCTGCTCTCACTGCTCTGTGACAACCAGCTCCAGGGAGATGGTGTTAGACACTGAGTATCCTGAAAATGCCTCAGAGTAGAAACTCAGACATTGCAGAGAGCTGACCACAAAAGTAGTCTTATGACATAGATGCCAAAGCTAAAGTTATGGTGCAGAAACAGGTGCGGAGATTGTAAGAGCCACAGGGTGGGAAAGAGTAACCTGTTGCATTGTCCAGTCCCCTAATCTCCCACAGAACCTGACTGATGAATTCATGACCCCACAAGGAACACCAGCAACCTCAGTGCCTTCAGTGGATTGGGACTGGGTGGAGGCGTAGTGGGTGTGGGGGAAAGGATAGGATATAATAGTATAACCTGATAGGAATATGACAAGCATCCAATAAGTTCATACAAAGAATTAATAAACAGTCAAGCAAAAATAGTAGAGGAACTTGTTGGAGGGGAAAGGAGACAAAGTAGTAGGGGTGGTGATGTATATAATGGATATACAAAGTGTTTTGTTCAATCAATGGATTTTTTAACTTTTTATTAACCTTTTCCAAAATTATAGACCATATAAAGTTATGATTCCCTCCCCTCTCCCCCAAATTTCAAAATTTTTAAAAATCATGACAATTTTATACAAAGAATTTGTAACAGTAGTGGGAATTCATTGGCATTTTCAATTTCTTCCATCTTCACTTGCCATAATTGGTTGAGTAATCCTTTCTGCATTTCACAAAGAGAAATGTATTTAGCATTTGCATTTTAAATTATAACTGCATACAAAAATTCTGGCTCATATACTAAAATGTAGTCTTGAATTTTGGATTTCATATATAAATCTGAGACTAAAAAATAGTACCTCAGAAAAGATTTGAACATCAGTTGCTATCATGATCTTTGTACGCTTCTAGTAGCAGTGTATACTGCCAATGAAAACAAAATTTTTTGACTACTTACAGCAACACAATGTCAGAGTTAAAATAAGCCAGGAAGTGTCCCTCCTAAAACATTTGTTTCTTTTTACAGAAATACACCAGATTTGCAAACTAGAAACTGGGAATTTGAAACTTCTTGCATGGATACATCTTGTTGGGACCTTTATTCATTTTTTCCCTCAAATATCATCCATGAATACACTGCCATATGTGTCATAGTTTATATTTTGTTTTCTTTTCCTATTAGCAGACTTCAACTTTCTATAATGAATGAAAAAGGAAATAATAAGAATATATTCTTAAATCATAGATTCTAGGGAAGTTTACTGTTGAGAAAATCCCCCGTATTATAAATTTCATGGACTGCATCCCATCTACTCAAACAAGGAACCAGAAACCTAGCAGGGTAAGATAGCAACACCTCTTGATTTTCAGGAGGGTTTTGCCACATGGATTAGGATAATACCTGCATAAGAATTCATTCCCTTGGTGACATGGGTGCAATTCCTTGCAGAAGAACAATCAAGTGTATTGAAAGGAAGATTTTTAAAGAAAATTTTTATCTCAGTAAGCAACCAACCATATATTGAAGATTGGTAAAATAATATGGAAAGAAACAAGTTGTCACAAGGAATGCACATTATCAGATTAAATATATGAGAAAAATATAAAATGTCTGGAAACTATTTAGCCAAATACCATGTAAAGTGCCCCATTCATTCCCTTATCTGGAGTTGAATATCACACTGACAAACTGGTTTTATTGCCTCAGCCTTATAAAATCAATAAAATTAACAAATAATTTAGAGTTCACAGTATTTCAGAAGCTAATATTTAAAACCAGAGCTCACAAATTCTTTCTCATCCTACAATGATAGTTACATTTGGTGGTATATTTATCATTATTTTGCCATGAAATGTTTTCACTAACAACTTATAGCAAAAACATGATAATTTCTTTGTTATATAAAAGTATGTAGGGTGTCAATAAAATGGCTAGTCGTCTGACTAATTCAGCATATGCTCATTTGAAAATATGCTGTAGAAAAATATAAAAGATCTTCATGCCTGAACCAGAGGATGATTTCTCTTGGGAGGACAAGGGGAAATTGCATTGCTGCAATTGTCATGTCCTGAGAGTTAATATTGAGATTTATACCTAATACTAAATTGTTAGTACCTTAATGCCATCATGTCACAGTCAACATAGCTTCTGTAGTAGAGAAATGACGTCACTGTATAGCATGTGTCTACTATAGATAAAGCAATATATTAGGTTTGACACTGCAAAAAGTATAGAAACTTTTTGTAAGTAGATGAAACTATAAAATAAAAATTTCAACCGCATATCTATTTCTAATTTTTAAAATCACAACATATTATAAATTATGCATGTGCTGAAATCATTACAAGAATCAAAAATAAGTTTAACTTCTCTTCTTTTAGAAATACCTCAAAAATTATCTTTTTTCTTGCCACATATACAATTAATTTGAAATAGATCAAAACCTATATATTAATCATGAAATATGAAATTACTACAGACAAACATATGGGAAGATATTTGAGACTGTTAGGACCCCAGACCCCGGACTCAAAAGAAGACTCTGACCAATTCTCCTATGCAACACGCAAAGGGTTTTATTAAAAATAACCAGGCATGCCCATAGCTGGACAGAGGCAAAAAAGCCTAGAGCCAAGTTCAGCAGATCCTTTAAGGGAATCCAAACATGCATCACAATTCAGGGAATCTTTACAGGCTTTTCCAGTAACCTGGGCATTTGCACATTCTTTCTATATCTATAGAACCCATGGCCAGGCCATTCTCAGTATTTACTGGGCTTAACCACAGATGCAAGATTATGGGGAAATAAAGGCAGGATTATAGGAGCAGGGTGAGGTGGGGGAGGCACGTACCAACATACCATTCTGGGGTAGATATTTCACTTTTTTATTTCCTTTTACTAATAATTAGCTCCCTCTTGCCTTGAGATTTTCTACTTTAATTTTAATTTTAATTTTACTCTAACAAGACTAGTGTCAGCAGTAATTATTTTTAGGGCCCAACCTGGCAAGAAAATTGAAAGCTAAACATATACAAATATATGATGCTACACAGTTTATGCATATCAATGACAAAAATTAACTGAAGTAGGACAATTTATAAGATGGGACAAAATATTTGTAAATGATAGAGCTGTTATGTAATTATCAATTAGAATACACAAGGTACTCAAAAGGAGACCACCAAAACAGGAAAAAAATCAACAAAGTTTAAGAAGTAAACTGTTGGGTACTGCTAATAGGGACATGGAGGACATTGGGTTAAGGGATGTTGAGATAGGTTGAAACCCTGGTAGATCTGGCAGGCAATTCACCTCCTCCACACTTAAATCCTAAAACTCCTGGCTCCCTAAGCAAGCCACAGTGAACCCCATGTTCTCACCCCCACTGTGCCTGGACAATAGAGTCTAAGGTGACAGTACCTTTGCTCCACCATTTGATAGGCACTAAGGTCTTATAACTCTAACATCTATGAAATTAGAAAAACTGAATAAAATTTTAGAGTTAGAAAATTCACATTTTTTGCATAAAGTAAATGAACACAACACTGTTTCTGTAAGTTTTCTTAACATTAAAATAACCTGCAATTTTTAATGGTATATTCTTGATTAAAACCCACAACAATCAAATCAAAACCTTCCAGATATGATCCAGGCCCAGAGTTCTTTAAAAAGGACTGGAGGTGTCCTGATTGAAGTACACAGGAACACCTGGGCAGGCTGTCACCCTAGCATGTGGGAGGCAGAGTAGCAAGATTGTCTTTCATATGAGGCCAACCTCTGCTTCATAGTGTGTTCTAGGCCAGGCTGCACTAGACTCTATCTTACAAAAAAAAAAAAAAAAGGAAAATAACAAAGAAGAAAAAAAAATATTTTGAAGTTCAATACAAAAAGAAATGAAAAATGGATGTCTTAAGATGATAGACAAAAGACTGAATAAGTAAATTTAGAGACACATGGCAAAATGGAATAATGGTATAAAATCACTTCTATACAAATAAAATGGTATTATCGTAAAATAATATTTCAGTATTTTACACAGAGTAAAATATACACACAACAAAACCACTCTATTGCCCTCTCTCTCTTTTTGTGTCACACACACACACACACACACACACACACACACACAATATAAATGCCCTGTACTATTATTTTCAATCAAGTAGCCCAGAGAAGGACAAAGAAGATAAAGGATGAAGGATAAAGAAGAATGGGAGGGAGGTTAAGGAAAGACACATTATCTTTTTTTGGGGGGAAGGATTGTCAAGGTAACGTCTCTCTCTAGCCCAGGCTGACCTGGAATTAACATTGTAGTCACAGGGTGGCCTAGAATTTGCATCAATCCTCCAACATCTGACTCCCAGATTAAAAGCATTATTTTTTTTAATAAAAAATTAATGCTGTTAGATAAGAATGAGATGGAAAGAAAAAAAATTAACATTATATATACATATATAGCGCACATATATGTATATGCTAACAATAAATAAAATAAGAACAAACAAAATATTTTCTTCTAAAATTCAATGTGTTACGAATGTAAGAGCTATATGAATTGATCACAGTATGTAACAAGAAAGGCCTGTGAGCCATTTCCTGATGTCCATCTAGTCTTGCCTCTGTATAATTAAAAGTCACTACTCGCAATAATGTGGTGACTAGAATTAATTCCACATTTGATTTTTAAAATGGTAAATGAAAATTTATGATTTATACATTTAATGAATTACAAGCTGAAAATTAAGTCATTTCCCTTTTTCACATAGCTATATTATTTAATATGCTATGTGCAATTGCTTTGTAAAAGTAAATCAGAGAACTATTTTAAAGCAAATGTCTATAAACATTATATGCATGTTCAAATTACTATCACAAGATAATAATAGACCATCCTAATTTCAAAATGCCTAATAATTTTAATGAAATGTGGTCCATTTGAAGAGGTTGATGCTTTTTACATGCTCTCCACTGTGAATTCAACATTAGCTCAAGACCCAGTATTCCTTTCATGATCAATTCTGGAATACACTTGAGGGGACTATTTAAAATATTGCTTTTATTAATGTTCTGTGGTTTTGATGCTTGTATGGACTCTCAAGACCGGTCTTGACATCCACTGGAGAGCAGATGTTCAGGCATATGGAGTGATGAGTACTCTGAACTTGAAATTCAAATCTCCTTCTGGAAAACTTTTTGTGCAAACATATGGGAGACAATGAATCTTAAAATCCGTTGGCTATGGACTTGATAGGAAAATGGGATTAGTTAAGATTTATTTACAGAGATTAACCAAATTGAGCATAGAAATGATCAGAATTGGCCATATCCCTGTGATTTTCAAAGGACTGGCAAAAATTCCTTTCATTTTGCCAAAATAATATTTAAACTGTTTGAATTTTACATGCAGTATAATATTTCACAATCCAATCCCTTTCTGTCTTTGTTAAATCACATAGAACATTTTCCTGCCTAGAAAACTTAACAGTTCTAAGAGGAATATAATTTTGCATTCCCCAAATTGTGGAAAGAAATGCTCAAATTTGAATAATTTTACTCTCTTTTCTTCATTACCATAAAAATGATGGATTCAAAACACAACAATATCTACATTTAAATGGCATCAAGCAAAATCATATCCTTTTTATTGCTGATGATAATTACATATGAGAATACCTCTTCACGTTTTATGGCTTAAATTTACATTTATGTAATTTGAAAGTTTAAAATAAAAATGCATATTTTTCAGCTATTATTTTAAATAAGTCCAAACTGATATAGAGCACTTATGTATTTAAACAAGCTATAAAACACAGTTTACATTTTCTTTCCTGGAGTTATGTCATACATTTCTGGTGAAAATACTAATCAGCAATCATTCATCCCTCTGTTTAAAAGCCATATTATTTTTCCCTTTTTTATCACTATTTTTTTTTCATGTAGAGTGCTCTTACTGAATACTAAGTGCATTTTGAAAAGCACCAGAGATCTATAGCATATTTTCAATACATTTTCTTAAAGACTTTAAATTTAACTCTTAATGTTGTGAACACTGGGTGAAATTGTAAACTCCTTAGGATCTTAAGTAAAATGAAACATCTCACATCAGCATTGATTAGCTCAAGTGTCTGTCTCTGAGAAAGAGCACCCAATGATAGCACTAGATTCCTAAGAATCTTACTGGGTTCACATTATACAACGTTCCATATATGCCTAAAATTAATCTTTTAAGGGTACAATGAGATGCTTGATTCTACTTATTTTTTTCCTACAACATATAAAGAATTTTGAATCTACTTTGGAATAAGTATTGAAGTTTAGACAATTATTTTAGCTCAATCTGAAGTTGAAAGCTTATTAAACGAAAGAACAAAGTCATTAATGTCATTTTATATTTTTACCAAAACATTTTCTCCCATATTCTTCAGTCAAGAACCCTTAATTTTGCAACATATACACTCAAGATTCTCTGGCTTAAAGTTCCAAAATTAGATTCTTAAAAATGCTTTGTTGTAACTTATCTTTATCTTCGCCATTATTACTTCAAGCAATAATGTATTTTGTTTCATCTTACATTGTTTTAAGGGATCAATAAATACCATTGTTAACTTTTCTTGGGCCATAATACACAAGTGTCTATTCACCTCCTCCTAGGAGGGAGGACACCTATCATAGGCTCAATAAATGATTCAAATCTGGCTAAGTGAAACAGGAAAATTACAAAAGTATGGGTGAGGGGTTATTTATGGGAGTGTGGACAACTCACAGGCAGCTGCCTCACCCCAATGCCCACTCAGCAACGAGGACTCAAAGTTGTATCTCTGGAGCTCACGGCACAGCTGTGGACAGCTGTGTTCGTGCAGAGCCTCCTCCCTGGGTCACTGTTTGCTGCTGCAGCCCAAAGGAGGTGCCTTGTAAACATTCTGCTTCAGGTTTCCTGGATTTAGGTAATGGAAATTCATTATACTAAGAGAAGAATACATTTATACTTACTATAAACATTTTTAAAAAAATCTTTTATTTATTTATTTATTTGCAAGCAGAGAGAAGAGAGATAGGAAGAGAGCCCCAGGGGGGCACACCAGGGCCTCCAGCTGCTGCTGCAAAAGAACTCCAGATGTATATGTCTCATTGCATCTGGCTTTAAGTGGGTACTGAGAAATCGAACTTGGGTCATTAGGCTTTGCAAACACCTTAACGGTTGACTCATCTCTCCAGCCATAAACTTGATTTTTCATCTGCTTATTCTTACTTTACAGTTTCATAGAACTTAAATATACATCCATCTTCAATTGGAAATTCAGACATCACATATGCAGAACTGGATTTCAAGTCCAGTTTCACATAAAGATCATAATGGCAAAGATCATTTTACTTAAGTAGGCAGTTGGATCATTTGGTACATGTAATTCCTTAATTCTAAAACATTTTTCTTTACTCTCCTAATCTGAGTAAGTGCACTAAGCACTGATCATGCTGAATCCTAAATATATGATATTGAAATTTTGTCTGACAAACAACTTGAATGCAGGGTCTACATTTTCAGGATATAAGTAGAATGCAGCTAGATTCTTTGCCTGAACACAACACAGAGAGCCTGAAGCCTTGTTCCTAAAGGAGTCCTTGTTCCCTTCTACAACTTTATGAACTGGGCCTCCAGTGTCTGTATTTCTCATGATATTTCACCCTTCAAACCTTTCACTGGAATGTCTCATTTAGCTCTGTTTACAAGAGTCTAGGGCTATTGAAGTACGCAGCTCCAAGTTCTTCTATATCCTACCACAAACTATTTCTAAAAACTAGTTGTGATATTTTTGTATTAGCTACTTTTCTTATTACAATGGCAAACATTTGACAAAAGTAACCTAAATATTAAAGAATTAATTTATGGTGGAAGGAATATGAAGCAGCTGGTCACATGGTACCTTGAGTCAGTAAGCAAAGAGGGATGAAAGCTCTTGCAGAACTTGCTTTCCTTATCTCTTCTTTATTCACAGTAGAAATGCCACCCCTGGGGAAGATGCTGAAGAAATCTAAGGCTGGTCTGTAACCAACCTGGCAGGGAGCATGCCCTTGTGAAGAGACACTTGTACCATTTCCTTTGGCTATCTGACTATTGAAACAAAACACCAAGAAAGTGAAATTTCCCCAGGAATCTGGGGAAATAGCTCTGTGAATAAAGTGCTTGTGCAGCAAGCATGAAGACCTGTACCCATGTATATGTGTCTGTTAGGTGTGGCAGTCTGTTGGAAATCCCAGGGGGAAATAGATACAGGGAATCCCCGAGAAAACTGGCTAGCTAGACTCCTAGGAGTGATGAGCTCTGGTTTCAAATGAAAGACCTTGCCTCAGTAAGTGAAGTGTAAGGAAACAGAGGAAGACACCAGACGCCATTGTCTGGACTCCGTATTCACATGCCTACACATGTACGCACACTAACACATAGGTGTGAACCTAAGAAAGCACACATGCATTCACATCACACACATGCACATCACAACACAACAGTAGCCACAAAAATTGTCTAGTGTGATTTGAAGCAAATTCTCTGAAAGCTATAAATAAGCTAAAAGAACATATATACAAAAATAATGGCTTAAAAATTTCAAACATAATGACTTTCAAATAAAACACAATCAGTATGGGAATTCAAATTAAGATATACATATAGAGATAATGATACAAGTACTGTTTAAAAATAATTCATAAAAATTCAGTCTATTTCAACAAATTGAAAAAGAACACAGAATTATTTTCAAGAAAATAGATTAATATTGGAATATATTTTTAGGAAAAAATACAAGTTTAGACATTTCATCAACTTCAGCTATGACTTCAACACTCTTGAATTCTGGTATGTAAAACCACAGAAATCTATCTATCTATCTATCTATCTATCTATCTATCTATCTATCTATCTATCTATATCTATCTATCTATCTATCTATCTATCTATCTATCTATCTATCTATCTATCTATCTATCTATCTATCTATCTATCTATCTATCTGTTTGTCTGTCTGTCTGTCTGTCTGTCTATCTATCTATCTATCTATCTATCTATCTATCTATCTATCTATCTACTATCTATCTATCTAGATATATGACCAACAAATATACTAACTAGATGTGGTAAAAATTTGAATGGGATCGACAGTTTATCTTGCTGATGGAAATGTGACTCCATAGCAGAGAGATTCAGTGGCAAATGGTTAATGACAACTAGGACGGCAGAGAGAAATAGACGCAGGGATTACATGGGTTATGCCATAAATTCTCCATAGCCTTTAAAGATATAAATAAAATGTAATTATAAATAGCATACAAAAGAATCAGTTTATAAACTGACATTCAACGAGAAAAAAAGAGACATATGCAGGTAAAATTAAAGAAAATTTACAAAATGCTATACTTCAAGGTAAATAGATCACATAAATTCACATAAATGGTCCCTGAGCTCTTTACTGATATAGTCAAAATTGAATGCAAACCATCCCATTTAAATGCAATTCAAACATGGAGATATACAAAAAATTAAAGTAATAATGTAGGACTTATATAAACATTAAGCAAAGAAAAATGCAATGTCTATGTTAATATAAAAATATGTAGAATTCAGAACAGAAATACCAACCTGCATATAGAAGTCACTTCAGGAAAATACATAACAATACCAATAAAGCTTTAGAATATATGAAGCAAAGCTGGTATACCTGAAAGATAAATGCAAAACAATAACAGTTATATTTGGTATACAAATAATACCCTCTCTGAAATAAACAGAATAAGTAGACAAACATAAATAGAATTATAGAAGAGCCGATAAGTATAAACTGACCTAATTTCTATGCATATAATCCTTCAACAAACCAAAGGGAAAAATGCACATTTATAAAAGTAGTTTTGGAATATTTACCAAAGGAAAAATTTCCAGACCATCAAATGGAAAAACCTCAACAAATTTAAATGAATTTAAAAAGTGTCAGGTATTTTCTGATGAGAATTGAATATGTAAATATCAGAAATATTTGAAAAGGGTGAGATTTTTAGATATCAAGCATTGCTTCTAAATAATTCACGCATTAAATGGGTATTCACTATAAACATGAAATATTCTGAATTCAGTGGCATGAAAGCAAAGAGGTCTGTTATAATCTGTGACACAAAGCAGACTTAGGTGGCTACCTAACACAGACTTCTATAATGATGTATCAAAGACTGAGAGACTTACATACAATAAAAATGTATTTCCCACAATTGTAGAAAATTGAAGGCTGATATTAGATTAACATTCTTAGGATCTGGTGAGGAAATTCATCATGTCACTAGATGCTAACTTCTCACTATATAACATAGCAGAAAGCAAGCAAGCTGGAACCCTGACCCCTTCATAGTGTGTCATTCCCATTCACAAGTGCTCCATTCTCCTAATATTATCACATTGCAGATCTGATTTCAACACATGAGTGAGTATTGGTGGATACACAATGCCATGATTTTAGGTGAGCCCTCAAAGAAAGTGCCCATGTGCAACAGTGTGGGTACCTAGTGTAGGACAACCGGGCAGTGGGAAGTGGGAAGTCTTTCATGGTGTCACATATATTCAGCAGCATCATCTTTCCATTTGTTTCTGTTTGGGTCTATGATAAATACAGTGTTCAGCCACATGATCCAGACAGCATATCTTGTCCTAGATAACTGTTCAAAGTAGAGAGACTACCTAGTCTTGGATTAGACTAAGCAAACCTTTTCTCTTTATGGTTCATTTGCCTCTGCTTTGTTAATATAATAATGCAGCGCTGAGTAAGATACTAACATTCAGTCTACTACAGAAATTTTACATCATGAAGTGCTTATTAGAAGGAAGAATACTATTAAATCAATTTATCTTTCATTTTGTGAAATCATAAAAAATGAAAAATTTAGCACAAAGGAAATAGACAAGCGGATATAATAAAAATGAAACCATAAAAATGAAATGCATAATAGAAATTAGAAAAAAAATTTAAAAAATATTTTTGAGAACAAACAATAAAGGTAACAACTTCTACCACAGTGAGAAATGATCTCAAATTCACAGAAAGAAATGAATGTAATGGTAAATATATCTGTAAATATAGAGTATGTCCCTAAATAAATATTAATAATTCTCCCTGCTTTTCAAAATGTATTGTTACATTTATAAGCTTAAGTTTAATCTTCATTAAGATACAATTCTTAAGATATCTTTTTGTTCTAATACTTCAGTGTCTAACATAGGTTATAAATTATTTTATATTTTCATATTTATTTCTTCATGCATCTATATGCCTGTAGCGTTACATAATTGAGGGACCATTATTTCTTTCCAATAATGAAGTAATCACACCATATGAGATTAATATTTATATGAAGTTAAGAAAAATAGTGCTCTGTATATGGAAAGCAACACAGTCATGTCAACCAAATAGAAAGCTTATTTCACTTTTCCTATTGTACATTATTATTTTAAGTGAATGCTCTGATATTAATATAATAGAACAAAAATAAAGTGTTGAAATATATCTTCACATACCTTTATAAGAAGAGATTATTATTAACATTTTCTCGACAGAATGCACACGTTTTCACACAAATTTTAATAGTAATTATATAATATTTTGAAATGAAAATCAATTGGTTTAACAGTATTTCTTATATATATATGTATATATACATATATATGTATATATATATATATATGCTAGCTCAGGCCAGCTGTATATTATATAAAAGCATAAACTATCTAAAGTTCCAAGGTTCTTCTAATAACAAATCATAAGGTCTAGAGATGTGGCTTATTGACAGTGTATTTGCAGAGCATGTACAAGCCCCTGGGTTTAATCCCTGAATACCAGCAAAAGGGAATTCGTTATTTATATATTGAGTGTCCTGAAACAAAAGGAAAAAAAATAGCAGACCTCTGAAGACAGGAAATAATGATGATAAAATCTCCATAGTTAGGACCTGAGTGAAATTTTCAATCTCATTACCAGAAGTAGGAACTCCTGTGTTCTGTAAAAGTTCTCACATACCATGGATGTTAATAAATCCTTTGTCCTGTATACCTTAAGAAACAGAGTAGTCTGTAAGAATGACCCTATTGAATATAACCTCATTAGGTGGTTCTCATAGACTTCACAAAGCCTCCAAGATTCTAAAAAAAACCTTTAAAAATTAGAGTAAGAGGAATGCTGGCACTGATTTTCTAAGCACTAAAAGCTTTCTTGTTTTAAAGTTCATTTGTTGCAAATTCAGAAATATGATAGGGTGGAATTTTAAAACTTGACTACATTCAAGGTGTTTCATTTTCTTTTCCTTTTCTTTTTTGAGATGCACCACCATGATTTTTAAAATTTACTTCCTGCATCTAAAACCTTTTGATGATATCTTTGAGCTGAGATTCCTTATCAAAAGTCTTAATCATAGCACGACAGGAGACAACCTTTAAGGAGCCTTATTGTCTATCATTCTTACAGAGTCCTCCCTGTTTCCCTGGTCTCTTAACAACCTTAATTAGATTGGATTGGTGATCAATACAAAAGGCCTTCACCAACTTGACCTACACAGGCTAATTACAGTTGGATGCAAGAGCACAAAGATGTCTCTATTGCTTAGGGAAGAAGGCTTTCAGAGCTCTGCAAATTCCAAGTGCTAGGTAACTGTGCATAAGGGCCAACTTCAGGACATCTCATAAAGCCAGATCAATGTCTCTAACAACAGTGTCTTACTCTGTAGCTGCTATGTGTTAGAAATTCTGAAAATTGTCACAAAGAGGAAAACAAACAAATAAAGAAAACCACAAATATATGGAGGGTTCTCATGCACTGTTTCCCAATAGTAACCATCACAAATCATCTTCCAGGGCTCAGAAGCATCTTGTTTATACTTTGTCCATGAATTATTATTTTAAAATATCATATGCACCTTCCTCATTTTTATTTCAACAATCTCCCTATGCCTCAACCTACCTACATAGAATCATAATTGACTATTATCACTGCAATGATATTCCTAGAGACTTTCCCCCGTGCTATTTAGATTGAAGAATTCAAACTACCTTTAAGAATAGAATGAGGGCTGGGGAAATGGCACAGTTGTTAAGGTGCTTCTCTGCAAAGCATAACAACCTGGGTTCAATTCCCCAGAACCCATGGAAAGCCAGATGCACAAAGTGGTACATGCATCAGGGGTTTATTTGCAGTGACACTATGCTATGGTGTGCCCACTGTCTTATGCACTCATGATATCAATAAAGTATGAAAATTAAAAAAAAGGTTTGATGATACAAGAAAAGCTTCAAGGAATCATCTATACATATATTTTAGGTGTAAGGCAGGAGACTGCTGCTAACATTTGTCATATTTATTTATGGAAACCAGCAGTAAAGGCAATTGAAGCAGCTTAAAGAAAAACATTGTGAAGAGAACTTCATGGTATAAAACTTTGCATATGGATACAGTAAGAGGATAGAGAGATGTGCCTGTTAAACCTTCTTAAAAGATAAGAAACCAACCTAGCTAGGACTTGAGTGTTTGGGGGTTAGGTTTATGGCTTTTACTTGAAGTTTTGAAGAGATTCAAAATTGGAAGCACAGCTTGCTTTGTACAGGAGACCCCCATGAGTTGAAAGGCCTCTGGTTCTGTCGCATATAACATTCAAGTTGTACAGGAGTTTCTGAAATGGACGAATTGTGAAAAAAGGAATTTACTTAATACTTCATAGTAAAAATACGTTGAATCCTTTAAAGAACTATGTCAACGTGTATTTTTTTTGTTTTTTAAATATCATTTACTTCTCCTTCTACTCAATACTTTACAGTGAAAATTGAATTGAAATTAATTTAGTTAACTAATTTTGACATTCCTCAAATGGCATTATTTCTAAGAAGAAATAGAAAACAACCAGAAATAAAAGATAAAGTGATGAAAATGAATGCTTAAGCTTTCCTTGGTCACTTGATATTCCTTGTGGTCAAGAAATGTGATAACATCTTTGCCTGTTAGGTATAGGACAACTGTTTTAGAAAGGGAAAAGTAGATGATATTGATCATTTTAATGGAAATCTACTAATTCATAAAGTATCATTGCTTAAGTGCATCAGGCTCGTGTGGGTGAGTTGGTGATAGAACACAAATGAGCTTTAGATACTGTGAAATTACCTCCTCGGTGTTAAGAAAATCATCATTTTCACCAATGTTTTTAATTGCCTACAATTCTAAAGATACAATTTATGACAGTTAAGAACATCTCTTTATATTCATTAAACACATTCAATGGAGGTTATTTAAAGTTAATCAAGCCTCAATCACAGAGCTAAGCAGAGAGAACAGGAACTGGTATCTCCTGATTCTATCGGGTCAAAGATAGTCAATTGATGTGATTGTTTTTATAGATATTTATTTCAGTCACTTGACTTATTATCCAATAAGACTGACTTTAGAAATATAGAAAACACAGTCAAACTATGACACTTGGCCTCATGAATGACATAGGTGTGCGCTATTATTGCAGGATTTCGGGAGCAATGGGGCCTCTCTGACCAGTTGGGCTGCATTGAGTGGTTTAGGCTTCCTAATTCACATTGCATGCTACAGAAGCATGAAGGAATGAGGACATGGAGATAAAGAGGTAGACTTCATCTGAAGTAGACTTTATTAAGTAAATGACTTCATATGAAGTAGACTTTATTAGTAAACTTTATTAAGCAAAATACAAAGAATCCTGAGAGAGTTGGATTCCCCAAAAGAGAGTTTCCAGATCAGAACTTAATATAAAGTTAGAAAAGGCCCAGAGTATCAGTGTAAGCTGCATAGGATTTCTGCTGGTATCCAAAGAAAAAGAAAATAAAAAGAAAAAAAAATGTTTGTTTTTTAAGGTGGAAAAATTGGGCAGCTCAGCAGTGTCTATGAGCAACAGCATTGAGGCAGAGGCTTTTATGGGGTACAGTACATTATGTCATTAATGGGAAAATTATTCTTCCCATCTCTTTAGCATGTCAGGAGTAGACTCGACCTGATGAGGGATTGGCAGACTCCTAGGACCAGAGAACTTTGTTACTCTGTTGTTAGGCATGGTGTTCTCATTTGAATGTTACCAGAGAAACAGGAGGTGGAGGCCTTCTTTCAATATCCACTAAACCAAATAATTACCTTTCCAAGAAACTATTATCCCCAGGTTAACAAGCAAACCAACAGCTTTGGTCAAGTGTTTCCTTGAAGACTAGGCATGCTCTAGACCTTAAAGTTGGATCCCATAAGCCACGAAAGTTTCCTTGAATAAAGTGTTATCTGGCAACAAGACAGAACTAAAGATATCCAGTAGACCTTTCTATAAGTGCTCGCTCACGTGATGTTGAAGAAATGACCTGTCAGTTCAGTTGGTTTGTTTTCTTTATTTAGTAAGCTTGTCTATGTTGCATATGATGCCTTTAGTTGTCTCATGGCCCAAACTGGCTTTGAACTTGTAATCTTCTTGCCTCCCCTTCTGAGTACTGGGCTTTCAGCTGTGCATCATTTCTATCTAGCACAATATTTTTTAACATCTACTACATAAATTTGATAGTTTTAGAACAGTATATATATTTCAACATACTAAAATTAGTCAACAAAATATGCCGTGGGACAAAGGTTAAAATCTATACAAAGGTTTAAACAGAGAGAAAACATTTGCTTAGGTTTAGAGGTCATTTGGTTAGAGCCCCACCATTGAATTATGGTTGCTTTGTAAGAACAGTGGGTTAATGGGAGAAAAATAGATGTACACCCTCCTTGTCTCTTGCCAGGTCTTTTCCTCCACCCTTGGGAACTAGT
The DNA here is from genome assembly GCA_004024765.1 of Zapus hudsonius. Classification (NCBI taxonomy): domain Eukaryota; kingdom Metazoa; phylum Chordata; class Mammalia; order Rodentia; family Dipodidae; genus Zapus; species Zapus hudsonius. The sequence continues at coordinate 37,798 of PVHP010001823.1, read as the reverse complement.
CAGCAACTAATCATTAATGTGGACTTGTCTAAAAACACAGATAATCATGGGCAAAAATAATCCCTTTTCTTTTTAACCAACACAGTCATTGCATCATTGGTAATCAAAAATACACTTAGAACATGCCATCTGGAAATGTTTCTATGACATTTTATTATCAGGCCATTAAGATTAACTTGAGTTGCTTTCATGAGCATGGCTGGGGAAATTTATGGGAGAATGGACACTTAAAATGGTTATACCACTAAAGAATATGACTCTACCTCCCCCGCCCCAAGAAAACATTACTTGAAATCACTCCTCAGGGTCAGGAGCTGGGGAGAAAGCCTCAGGGCTCTACTTCATTCCATGATGGATTATTGATTGACCAAATATTGTGCATAAAAGCAGTGTCTGTGAGTTTATGAGTTCAACTGTTATGGCATGTCTAAAAGACAGCAATTCACAGCCTTCTTCCCCATCCTCTGTCTCTTCTATTCTTTCTGTTCTCTCTTCCATGATTCCTTGTTCTGAGTTTTGGAGAGGGAAATAGATATCCTATGTAGGGTTGAACACTCAATAATCGCTTCAATCACTTTTCAGAACTTTGATCAGGTTTTTTAATTTAATTTTAATTTAATTTTATTTATTTATTTATTTATTCATTTATTTATTTATTTATTTATTTATTTATTCCAGGCTGATCTGGAATTCACTATGGTGTCTCAGGGTGGCCTCTCAGACTCAAAGTGATCCTCCTACCTCTACCTCCAAGTGCTAGGATTAAAGGTTTATGCCACTACGCAAGGCCTTTACTTTGATCAGTTTTGAGTGTCTACATCAATCAACAGCCATAGCAAAAGAAGTTTCTCTGATCAAGGTTGAGAACATAAACAACATAAATGTTTAAACATATATAAAAGACAGATAACATGTCCACTTAGGAAACTGACAACATTGATTCTCCCCACCAGGATCTTTGTCCTCCCCAGACATGGGCTTTTTACCTCGTTTCATAAGCATGACTTTCCTCTTGCAGAACCAACTTGAACTTCAGAGAACAATTGATTATCACCATAACAATCACCTCACTATAACATCAGTGGTCACATTTTTCATGGAAGATCAGTGTTGAAGCCAGCAGGGTTCACGGCTGAGTAAGACCATTGATGACTCCACCCACCCCATCACAGATGACTTTCTAGTAGCTTTCTGCACTTTGAAACCTAAACAAAAGAGAGGAAAGTCTCAGTTTAGTTCCAGATTGTCATCTCTATGTCCTGTAATCAATCATCTATTTCTGGTGCACAATCAAAAACAATATCCTGCATTGATTTGGGAAATCCTAAGGTTTCCCTCACTGTCAGCTCATAGGTAGGTATTCTACAATTGGCACTAAAATTTCTATTTAATATCTTATGTTTACTCTTGATGGAAAAATCACATCAGTTGACATATTATAATTCAGTCACTAATGCATATTTTACCTACTTATTAGGCTTCAGAGGAAGCTTTTAAAATAAGCATTATTTAAGAGTCAATGTAAGTTCACATGTTATAAAATAAAATGTTAACTAGCCAAAAGAAACTTTAATATTTCCAAAATAATACATGTTACATAAATTATATTTTCAATATTTTTGAAGAAAATATTTTATTTATTATTATTTATTTGAAAGCTTAGAGATAGCAAACTTTAATGCACATGTCAGTTTTGCATCTGGATTTGTGTGGGAACTAGGGAATTAAACCCAGGTCCATAGGCTTTTCAGGCAAGTGCCTTATCCACTAAACCATCTCTTCAGCCCCTATTTTCAATAATTTTAAAAGGGCAGTTGTAACATATTAAACTTTGTTAGATTAGTTTTATATAAGTGTATATGTAATTTATTTATTTGTACACATTTGACCATTACATAAATTTTATTCTAAAACTTCAGTTTATGAAAAAATTAAGGTAACCCAGATAATAATGTTATGTTGCATTTCCATACATTGTCACAAAATTTAAAGACTTGCAGTAACACCTATTTGCCATCTGAGAGATGTGTATGTCAGTCATGTGAACTAGCATGGCTGAGTGCTTTCTCAGAGTCATAATCCCACAGTGAATCAGCCAGTCTGAGCTTTTAAACTTGCCATTGGCTGAATTCATTTCCATGCTGTCACTTGCTTAGTCCCTTTCTGCTGTGTTGTTCTCTGCTCCCAAAGGCCCTTTGCCGCATATGCTGAGATCTCCAACTTTAAGACAAGCAAAGCACCTGAAATTCTTTCTTTCTGAAAATCACTCCAAGAACCATTTTCATTTTCATGAACATCTATAAATTTCAAATTTGTCCATTCTGGAAACCCAAGATATGTTCCTTATCTAAAAACTAGATGTTTGGATATGCCCGTGGCAGCTATAGGTTCCTGTTGTCATACATTAACTTAACATAGCATGGAGACAATGGGATACTAAGATGATAATGAGAACATTTTACCCATAAGACAGCATGTTAGAATTCTGATGCACTGTTAAATCTTGAAATTGGATGTCTCTGGTGGGGCTTGTGGTTCAGTTTACACTACTTGTCCAGCAATTCTAAGGCTGAATGCTCAACCTCTAGAACCAAGAAAAGAGAAAGAAGAAAAGAGAAAGGAAAAGAAAAATTACATATTTCTGAATATCAATAAATTATTTTATTCTCAAACAAGAATGATGATATTTACAAGTTAACAAAGGTACATTACTATGGTAGATTGTATCAATATGGCTTTACAAACCAAAGGCTTTATTTCCAGTCACAAGTATACAACAGAGACAGGGTAACTTAGTTTTATTATTAAAACACAACAGGGCATGCTATCTTTATAGTGCATTTATACTTTTATAAATTAGAAACTGAGTCTTTAAAACTACACATTTAACTAAGCATAATGTATTTAGCTAAGCATTGAGATAGATACATGCCTCTAATACCAGGACTCCAAAGGCTGAGGCTGCAGGAAAACAATGACCTCAAGAACAACTTAGGTGAAAGAGAAAAGGAGAGAAAGAAACATGGAAAAAAGAGAGAAATATAGATATAATTTATGTTCAAAAATGAGTGTAAAGATAAACATAAAACATTTACTTTAATCTCCTATTAGTCTGTAACATGACATGAATTTACGATATCTTATGAATTTCTCTGAGTAATACTATTATGGATATGTATTATAGATTGCACCAGTAGAGCAAATAGTTACATTTGAATACTTTGTAATATCTTTTCATACATGATAATCAACTTTAATGGGTCTATTCTAAATCATTGGCCCACTGATTATACCAATTTTCTCCTTTGTAGTAATAAATAGGCACAATTAAATGATCTCTTTTAGGACCCATTCATTAAGCCTACACTTTTGTCCTGGGTGCATTCTCTATTTGAATGGTAATGTTTTTTGAGTGTATGAAAAAAAATTAGGTCTATAACATACTTACAGTATATCACATAGAGATACAGTTGAGATATAAGGTAGAATACATAAAATTCATTTAGTTAAAATGATACTAATTCCCTCTATCTTCATTTTTCAAGAAAAAATTGAAAGATATAATTATATATCCTCGTCTGTATTTTCACAGTGACAAAAGGGGACACAGAAAATTGGCACCAGGGCTGTGGTTGTTGTGGGAGCTCTTCCGTCTCCACTTCAGAAGCCTTTGGTGCTGCTTCATAGTATGAACATGGAGACTTGAGAAGCAGCCTACAAAAAGCCTAAAATGGCATTCGGAGAACTTAATGGGTGATAGCATTTGTCCTCAGCTAAGACCAGAATGTTGATAGAAATGTGAAGAGTGACTACTGTTCTCGGGAGTATTCAGATGGAATGAAGCATCTTGAAAGTTGGGATTGTGTTACATTCTGACAAAAATTAACTATTATTTGTCTCTGCCCTGAGACTCTGTGGGAGGTAGAGTTTAATGGCAATGGGCATGTGTACATGGGGATATTTGTTAGTATAATATAACAAATTAAAAAAAAAGATAGAATAAATGAATGGATTTATAAAGTCTTTAAGGCAACACAGCCTTCAGTTTGTGTCATTGATTGTTGCTTTAATCATTTTCAGTGAGAACTAAGAACAAAAACTTGGTAAAAGGATTTGAAAACCTCATGTTGGGCACAAAAAGTGCATTTGAGATTGTGGTCAATGAATTTGTGGCTGATGTAGAGAGAACAGTCTACTTTTATCACAATTTTATCATAAAGATTTAAAACCAACTCATCTACCAAATCCTTATTCTAAGTATGGTGTTTTGAATAAGGTGCCCCACCCCATAAACGTCCACAGCAGGTGATTTGACAGGTCAAGCTGGAGAAGGTGTCTTGTGGGAGGGGGAGACATAAGGGCATTATAGCCTCCTTGCTAGAGCATGGCTGACTCTCTTGCTGCTGTTTTTCACCTGCTGTGACCTAAGCCAAATTAAAACCTTTTCTCTCATTTCTCTTGTTCAGGTAGTTTATACCACAATGAGAACATTGCACTAACAGTAGATCCAGATGCAAGAAGTTATTTACTACCAAAGTGAGTGGCTAAAAATGTACTAAAAAAATGGTGACTGAACTACTTGCTCCTTCTTTTCTGACACAAAGACTCACTATGTAAGGATGCAGCCCACTCTGGCCTAAAACTTATATATATAATGTTTTTTGAGGTAGGGTCCTGATCTAGCCCAGGCTGACCTGGAATCCACCTTGTAGTCTCAGGCTGATTTTAAGCTCAGAGCAATCCTCTGATACTGATTGCTGGGATTAAAGGCATGCACCATAACATCCAGTGAAAATATTTTTGAGCAATCAATGGATTATTGAAGAAATAAAAGCACAATGGAAATAAAATGCTCAAAGAAAATGTAAATGGACACACAACAATGCAATTCCTATGGGACATCAGAAAGCACTGCAGAGGACATTTATAGCCATAAGTAGTTATATAAAATAGAAATATTTCAAAGAAAAAAAAGCTTAATTCATCTCAGTGAGCTAGAAAGCAGAAAGAGCTTTGTATTTGAATAAGAAAGAAACTAACAATCAAAGCAAAAGTAAATAATATGCAAAATTTGCAAAACCAATGAGTTAAAGTATTATTTGTAATAAAGTTAAGCCATTTGAACAAATACTTTTATAGAATCATAAATAAAAAATAATATCAAAATAAAATATAAAAATAGATATTCCATTTATGTCACATGAATATGAAAGATAATTGAATATAATTTTGATAAAGTATAATCAAATAAATTAGAAAAAAGATAGAATAAATAATGAATGGATTCAAAAACATATATAAACAAAATGAAACAATATGGACATAAACAATTGACATAAACCAATTAGAAACAATTTGATCAAATCATTATAAAAATAACCTTCCAACCAAAAAATACAGGACCTAGTAAACTCATTGCTAGATAATACCAAATTAATAATCTGGGTACTACTCAGAAATATGTAATATTTAGATAAATGTTCATTCATTGTAAAAAAAAAGTTAGTTATTTGTGATAATGTACTAAATCAAATGTTTGTATGTTAAGTTGAAAAGAAAAATCCATTTTGTTTTTCTCTAAATTCAGTCAAAGATCATGTGGGAAAATAATGTTCCTTGTTATTTTCTTTGTTTATTTATACTTACATCTATTAAAGAGTTGACTTTTGACTTCAACAAGCAGAAGCAGGTTGTAAAGTAAACTAAAGTCTAAGAAATTAAAGTGTTACTTGAGAGATTAAAAATCTATGATTCTGAGAGTTAAAAGGTGGAGAGCCTAAAAGCTTTCAACTCACCATAGTTTCAAAACACATTGATGTTTAGAAATTCATCTGGAGCAAATAAAATGTAGTATGTTTTTAAATATTTTTATTTAGTTACAAACAGAGAGAGATAGAAGAGAAAAGAGAGAATGGACACAGCAGGGCCTCCAGATGCTACAAACATACTCCAGATGCATGTGCCACTTTGTGCATCCGGCTTTACCTTGACACTGTGGGATTGAACTGGGAGTCTTTAGGCTTTGCAGACAAAAGATTTACCTTTCTGCTGAACCATCTCCAAAGCCCCAAGTGTAGTATTTTTATATTAGTGTCCTAGAAGACAAATACATCTGACAAAATTAAAGGTTTACAATTGTACTACTGACCTCAGATCACATTTAATAAATAATATTCCATAATATTTGTAAATATTTAATAATATCAATTTTTGATCACCAATTACTTGATTCTTAGAAATGATCACAATTCCAAGGATATTGAAAAGATGGGGAAGTAAGTTTAATTTTTCTGATACATATTATGGATAATTTCAATAACATTCCTCTATTAATTGAATTTTTAAAAGCTCATCAAATTAACTTCTCTAGCCATTTATTACTTATTGATGATTATTTTTTGCAGCAACAAGGTAACTCTCTAGAATTAAACTTTAATTTTGGCAGATTTGAATAACATGAATAAATGTGTCTCTTTATAAAATAATTTAAACTTTGCCTTTAACTCACAACTTTTCAAAACCCCAAATTTTAAAATAAACAGCAATATACCGTTGCAAAATATTTCTGTGTGACCATGACTAGAGCTTTATAAAGAAGGAAGACAAGTGGAAAGAGTGTGGTATGTAGCCAAACTTCAATTTCAACCTCACTTCTGTTTTTTAGAGAGAATGTCACCCTTGGTGTCTATGTTGTCCTTCAGCAAATGCTTGATGAAGTCTTATAAGCACATCACTGTGTTCCTTAAATATTTCCCATATGTGATGGTTAAGTTTTGATGTCAACTTGACCTTTCAAGTAATCTTGGGTGGGTCTCTGAGGATGTTCACAGGATGGCAGCCTCTCAGTAGGGGGCAGGATGTAAGGAAGCTCAAAGGAGCTAGAAGTAAACATCCTTTCCTATGTGGGCAGTGCAGGAAGGAAATTCTACAGATTCAGGAAGCCATTAAGTCTGGGATAGAATTGCAAGACCCCACCCTAGGGCTATATAAATCGGAAAGAAGTCTCTCCTTGTTCCTCCTGCCTGTTTCCTGTTCTGTGTGTGTGAAGTTGGTGATGGGTTTCTCTCTCTGCTCAGACCAGTGAAAGAGGGCTAGCCTCTTTTGCTGTTACGGAACTTCCCCTCAATCTGTAGTTTCAATAAATACTTTCCTCCCCCAAATTGTGCCTGGTTGAAGATCCATCCTAGTGGCATAAGAATGACTGCTACACCATGGAACCCAGTGAGAGTGATATGCTTATTTAGTGTGGTTTATTCTTTATCATGCTATAATTCTATTCAATTTCATGCATTTATGTATACCTATAGACTTTTTTCTTCCACAATGGTTTTTCCTCCTAGATATTATGTGTTTTCATTTGGAATCACAAGAGACAGATATCCATGAAAATGCTTAAAGCTATGCCTGTGATGGTTCCATGCAACTGTCCTCACAATCAATGTATTTCAAATGCTCCATCCCCAGCTGATGGCAGTTTGGGTATTAGAACTTTGTGGGAGGTATGTTGTTGGGGGTGGGTTTATGGAGTTTATAGCCAGCTTTCCCTTGCCAGTGTTTGACACACTTTTCTGTTTATGTTGACCATCTGATGTTGGCCAGGAGGTGATACCCAGCATCTGCTCAAGGCATTGTTTTCCCTGCCACCATGGAGCTTCCCCTGGAGTCTGTAAGCCAAAATAAACCAATTCCTCCAATAAACTGCTTCTACTTGGGTCCTTTTCTGTGCAGCAACAAGAGAGCTGACTACAATTCCATAGTATGAGAACTATTCAAGAGTGATAAAAAAATGCCTCATAAACAGGATGTGGTGGTGCACACCTTTAATCCCAGGATTTGGGAGGCAGAGGTAGGATTACCATGAGTTCAAGGCCACCCTGAGACTACATAGTGAATTCCAGGTCAGCCTGGGCTAGAGCAAGACCCTAACTTGAAAAACCAAAAAAAAAAAAAAAAAAGCCTTATGCTTTAGAAGAAAACAAATAGGCAACACAAACCGAAAAATTTTCATTTGTGTAATAATTTTTTTTTAACATAGTCATATTTTCTCTCCCAAATCCCCATTTCCCTGAGGGCCATCCTCAGTAAGGTTATCGGGGCTCATTGTGGCACTTAGGAGTAATTAGGGCCTCAGGATATTTTTATTCACCCTGTGCCTCTTATAAATTTCCTGCCCCTTCTTCCTCAACAATCCTTTAGCCTTGGCAGCTGTGTTACAAGTTTGTGTTAAGTTCTCTGTTGCCTCTGTATTTCTTTTATGATGTTGCAGTTCAACACAACATTTATTGCTATTTGGAGGTAGTTATCTGGCTTTATAGTCAGGGATCAATCCCCGTGTTACTGTTTCATCTGCAGTTTCTTCTGGGTCCTGATAAACTTGGTAGAGGTAAGCATCACTTGGAGAGCATCAGGCTCGCTTTTCTTGTAGGATTAATGGATCTTTCTGGATCTTTCCATTATTCTCTGCCATCTGTGAAATTTTAAGTTTTAGTCAATGGTAGTAAACTATTAAAATATGTCATTTACCTCTGTTTTTGACAAATAGAACTCCATTCTAATAAAATGGCCAAATGGGATTAGAAATTAGATATCATGAAACTGAGTGTGTAAAATATCACCTTACTGAGCACAAATATTTTGAGTTCTGGTACTTTGTTCCTGTATCTGTATTAGTAACAGAATATGGAAACCACAATAATCCATGATTATTTACCATAAAATTAAATTTGTTACTATATGTCAACAAATCAGTGACTCTAAATCTTACTTTTTAATGTTTTCACAGCAATGTTTAAGTAAACAAAATTTTAATTTATATTAATGAAAAATATTAAACTAAATGTAAACTAAAAATTATAAAGACATATTTCTAAGCAGTGCACTTTTGCTAAATTTTAAACTTTTGTATAGAATTGCCCATTGACTAATTTATATTAACCATCTAATAAAGCATATTTAAATGGACCTAATATTATATGATATGTGTTCTATTAAAGCTTTTTTGGAATTGTAGGTGCTGATTTAAATGCATTTTTAATATTCATATCCAGATCTAAGACAATAATGGATAATTTATATTGAAAAATGTTAACAACACCAAAGGCAACCACACTCCACCACAGGCAATTTGTTACACATACTATATTATTTTTTTTAGAAGCCATATACTTGAATGCATAATATTGAGAAACTTTAACACTTAGTTTTCTAAATGGTGCACCATGTTCAAAATTCTTTTGCATTCACTGAATCTGATCAAAAGACATGACAATGCAACCTGTAAGCTGTGTATGGTAAGCTGTAGCATGTCTCTCCCACCATTCAGTTCTGTACATTTTGATAAAATCACTGGGTCAAGATCACACAATAAGCCCTACACAGAATTATCCACAGGCCTGAATGGTGTTAGTCATAAAATAGTAATTTTATGTCTCCTAGAAACTTGTTATCAACACAAGCTTCTGCATCTCTAATGAGGGAATGATGTTGTTCAGTGTGTGTGTGTGTGTGTGTGTGTGTGTGTGTGTGTGTGTGTTAGTGTGTGTGCTTGTGTTAGCAGCCTTCTTTGTGCCTTTGTTTTTCTAATTTCTTCATGCAACTTTCAAAAAACAGAGATGCCTTGATCATATATTTTACCTTTTTTCCTTCTTTCCCTTGACTATTGGGGGACAATGTTTGTACTACATAGAATCTTAGCAAAGCTGGTTCATTATTTGTGTGCCTTTATTCATGTGCCTTGGAGAATATGACACTCTAAATTAATGGATTCAGCGATCTTTATGGCAACATAAATCTATGAAAACTCAAATTTCTTATACAAAACAGTATAGTCTTTAATATAATGTATATATCCTTGATATACTTTAAGATTACTTTAAGATTACTTAAACTACAAACACCATACAAATGTCATGTAAATGGTTTTGATGCTTTATTGTTTAGGGGAGTAATAAAATGGAAAAACTTAAAATTCCCTACATGTGCAGTACTGTACTGTAATATTTTTCATATGTTTTTGTGAATAAAGAACCCATGAATACTGCAAGACAAGGCTCAATGGCAATTTTGAAGAATTTTATCTTTTATTTTTCCCTTGACTAAAGATTGATTTCATTATAGTCACTTTTAATTGTAATTTTAAAATTACTTAGTTAATTTAGTTGGTACATAGTGCAACATCCTCCAGATTAAGTGCTATTTTTATAAGTGGCAGAGTGCACCTATATTCCATGTTTTATACATGAGATCACATGTTGGTGAGCAATTAGTTGTATTTCTGATTAAGCTTGATGTTTGGGAATCATGTGGTTTGCTTTCCCATGCTGACTTTACTTCCTTTAGCTAAATACACAATGTGGTACATTTACATGATGGGATTCTACTCAGCTGAAAGGAAAAATGACATAATAAATTTTAAAGAAAAGTGGACGGACTTGGAACAGATCATACTTAGCGAACTCACACAAGAACAGAGTCAACAACCTCCTATTCTTCCTCATAAGCATTTCCAAACCAGGTTAAGCTTAAACTCAAAGCAAAACTGACATGTGAATTGAGAGTCTGTAAAGGAAGATGGAATACAAGTAAGAGAGGAAGAAGAGGGGGGATTTATATAATAAGCTAAACCAATAATGAATCAAAACCGTAAAATCCTTACTGTCATACAGTAAGGTCTCAAGGAAACTGTGAGCATCAACTGGAAAGAGGGGTCTTGAATAGAATGGGTGGAAGCCCAACCTGATGACAAATTGATCAGACCTGCAACTCCCTTTCCAAGTCATTGGTGCATTTCCACATTGAGTTGTTCATCAAAGAGACCCATGAAGTGCCCAAAACAAGACAGGCTTCTGTCAAAGCTCTTGAATACCTGCCCCAGGCAAAGGTAAGATCCTATTGCTAAAGAAACCACAGACAAGTCATAGCACAACAACAAGAGACACTGAGATCTAGAATGGTAACCAGCTTCCAGATTACTGCACTGGAAGGAACTACATGAGCTTCCAGGGAAGTTGTTCAAAGATATTTGGAGAAAGCAGAGAACACTGTTATAAATTTCAGACTGATTTCACAAGAACACTAAACACACTGCTTTATGGTAGAGATCAGCAAGTCAACAACAGCAACAGTGGTGCCAAATCCTGGTGTGGGGGGGTGGAGATCAGTGGCTTTCAAATTGGTTAAGAGATCTACTCAGTGACAAGGAACCCTTAACTGGATCTGGATCCATGGCAAATCTTTTTTTTTTTTTAATGTCCATAAGAAGTTACAATATTTAATGGGCAAACACCAGTTCCCCAATGCCCCTCTTCCTCATCTTTAATCAGCTGGATATCCTCCTCTGTGGGCAATCTGGATCAGTCCTTGGGGCAGGGGACCATGGACAGCCTAGGAGTCAGCCCGGTTCCACCGGTCCTAGTATATTGCTACTGAGGGGGGCCATCTCTCTGGATATTCTCCCCCACCAAGGCTCTCACAACCTTTCCGCCCCCTCTTCCACTCAGTTCCCTGAGTCATGAATATCGAGGCTGGATTATTGTTGGAAATTTAGGGGTGTCTGTACTACTGATTTAGGTTGTGTCAAAAATCATTGGTGTCTGTCTCACTGGCTTATCCTGTGTTGACTGATTGGCTGTGGCTATGGGTAACTTGCTCATCTCATCATTCTTTGCGGGTTTCCATATGGATCCTCCCTTGTATTTCTGGGGTGGCTCATCTCTTGCCAGAATATCAGCTATCGGCCAGCAGTTTGTTGGTAGAGTTGGTTGAGCCACAGTTCTCTTGCAGCATTCTGAAAGGTACAAGCAGAATCTCCATTGGAGAGTGATATCAGTATAGTTTAACTGAGAAACACATTTATGAATTGGCTAGATTCTAATGTGAGTAGCCTCTTTGTAAATCACTTGTAAAGTGAATTTCTCTTTGGGGACCAAAATTTAGGTTCCCAGTGTATTTTGCCCTGAGTCCCCAATTCCAGTCAAGGGCTCCTTGTCAATGAGTGGCTTACTTGATTGAATTAAAAGCTGTTGATTGCCTCCCCTGGGCTTTGGCTCCTCCACTGCACAAGTGTTCATGTTGTGGTTTGCTCTTCTCTCCCAGTAGGAAGTGTGTTCAGCCTACTCATGGCAGCAGACTGTGTTTCATGCCAGTGGTCTCTGTTTACTCCAGCTGTTGTTGACCAGCTTCCCCTGGCAGATTTTCTTATGAGGACCAAAAATCCAGACTCCAACAGGAAATTCCCACTATCAGAGACTTACTGGGAAACTACACTCAACAGAATCTTGCCAAATTAGCAATGTGTGTCTCATGTAACCTATACTTATCTCACTCTCCCATGTTTGTATTTTTCAGAAGACAGTGAGAGAGCCATGGACAACCCAATTCCACCAACAAGATATGTGATGATGGCTGACATCGTGGCAGGACACAAACCACCTCTGGCCTAACATTAAGGCCCCAAATGAAAACTATGAGAAAGCGATGAGATAAACAAGAGACCTATCACCACAGCAAGTCAGATAACTCAGGATTGGTAAATAAGATAGACACCAATGATATCTAACACAACTCAGCAAAAGTCCAGAGACACTTAAGATTTCAACAGTAAAGCAGACCTAAAACTAAGGGAACTGAGCAGAAGAGGGGGCAGAAACAATGTAAGAGCCATGGTGGGGGAGAATATCCAGAGACATGGCCTCCCTCAGCAACAGTGCACAAAGCAAGGGGTGATGATGGCTAATTCTTGTACAAATTATAATGCCCCACTCCACGAATTTATCCAGTTTGAATACATTTTTCCAAAAGAAACTTTAAAATAAAATTTTTAATTTTTTTCCTTAAGTTTTTCCTTTAATTATGAGTTAATATGAATTTCATTGATTTAAATGCAATTTTCACAGCTCAAATCATAAACATCTGCCACTTAAACTGTAGATGATGAATATCCACACAGAAGCATGCACACATTGTTTAACACACATAAATCATTTGCATTCTTAGAGATGTCTAAATTAAAATATGTTCTTTCAGAGATCTATTGACATCAAGCAGGCCTCATATGAATTTTGCATTAAAGTGAACCTTATCAACAAATAACAATCTTTTTAAAAATTCTACACTTGTCAATCACCAAACTTTACTCTTCAATGATTTAAAAAAGAAAGAATTGTTTCTTTGTTTCATTTTTTGCCATATGATTCATTTAAACACAGAAATAAACCTGAAAGTCAAAATAAATAATCACGTAAGCGACTCTGTGATAACCAAGAGTTTCTTCTGCTTCCCAAGTCTCTTCTTTGTTTTTCCCTACAGAAAAGGAAATATAATGATCTTGAGATTAGCTATTATTTTCAATGTTTTACTCATCTGTTATATATCCATTTCTATCTGGGTTCATTTCATTTAATATGATGATCGTATGTGTTATCTACATGATACAACACGGAATTTTTTTGACACTGTATGGTACTATAAAAAAAACTCAATTTCTTAAACATTTTCTTGGCAATTGAGTTCAGTATTTTTAGATTTTGACTATTTTATGAAAAGCACCTCAACATATATGAGAATACATCAGTTTAGGAATGAGGTTCTTGCATTCCTGCTAAGTATGCTACTTGAAAGAGAATTGACAGGCCATAGAGTTAGTCAGTATTGAATTTTAGTAGAAAGTATAAAAATTTTTCCAAAGTACTTTCACATATGTTCACCCACATGCACTGTATGAGAGCTTCTGATTTTAAAATGGTGGAAAGTTGGCATCATCTCCTTGTTTCTGTGTTTCTTCTCTTGTGGGAATATTTTAATAGCATTTGCTTCAGGTTCTTTCTCTCACAATGAAGCTCCTGTCACTTAAATATAAGTTGACATTTTTAGTGTTTCTTTGTGAACTTCATTGTCTTAAAATCATTTTCTATAAAGTCCTTATCTTTAGTTCTCTAGCTGTGTTGTACAGATTTGATTTAGGGTCAAAGCGTTAGTATTAATGAATCGAGATAGGAACTCACTATATAGTCCAGGCTGGCTTCAAGCTCACAGTGAAGTAGCCTTGCCTCCAAATAGTTAGGAACATTGTCTTTTTAAAAAATTCATTGTTCTGCTAATAGTTACCAACTCTTTATGTAATGTGTCTTTTCACACTTTTAATATTTTATTTAATAATTTGTTTTTAAATCATAAATAAAACTCAATCTACATGTTTTAAAGTATCATTTTTAATTGGCATGTGAGTATATGTGGTATGAGTTTATGTTTGTACATACATGGATGTACATACACATGTGTACAGAGGGCATCCTCAGGTGTTATCATCAGGAATATGAACCACCTGACTTTTAAACAAGATCTCTGGCAAGGAGCTCACTGACTAGTTTAGGCTGGCTGGCCAAAAAGCTTCAGGAATCTCTGTAATTCTGCCCTCCCTGTTCAGGGCTTATCAGGAATGCTATACACCAGTGTCTACCCAGAGGCTGGGGATCAAACTGAGGCCTTCAAGTCTTAAAGGCAATTTACTAACCAAACTATCTCTCCAGCCCTTAAATTACTATTTAATATATGTCTATCTATTATATAAGGACATTATGTGTTTATACTTAAAGATTTTATTATAGTGCGTGCGTGTGTGTGTGTGTGTGTGTGTGTGTTTGTGTGTAAGTGTGTGTGCATGTGTGATGTTGCTTTGTTTTGGCACAGGGTTTCACTTGTTAACCAATCCCAACTTACAACTCACTATAATGCACATTCTGACCTAAGGTTGTCCTCTTGCCTCATTCTCCTGAGTTCATGGATTAGAGGCTGGAGCCATCATTCCCTGTGTTTGATCTTTCTGTGTGTTGGGAGAGAGGATAGATATTCATTGTTTTCTATATTTGTATGCATATGTGTGTATATATATGTATATGTTTATTCTTGGATTAATTTTGATCCTGCCTTATGTTACAAAAACATAGCTCTAAGGATTATCAGTGTATCATACTAGCATGATTATCTGCTTATGTAAATTTGTATATCTTACCTTTCCTTCTACAATTTTTGACTTTATACATGTCCTCAAACCCTTTAGATTTAATTTATTAATTTATACAAAGAAATATGTTGGAATTTCAACTGCCTTGACACATTAAATTAAGTGTGAAAATTGATATATTTATAATGTTAAATATGTAGGGAGAGAAAAATTTTATATATCTCCATTGACTTCTTTTTTATGCAATAATATTTTGTAGGGATTTTTTTGAAAAATATAGCAAAAATAATACAATTTTAGCCCTTTCAAAGTTTCACACTTAAGTAGCATCAAACTTCATCATATTACTATGCAATTGTCACCACCATCCATCTTTACATAGTTTTTCATCTGGCAAAATTGCAATTCTAAGATCATTAAAAAACAATTACTGTTTCTCATTCTTCATCTCTCATTTCCTGAAAACCATTATTTATTTGCGATTCTGTGTTTTTATGAGTTCCACAAAAAGAATCATACATTATTTGTCTTTTGTGGCTGGTTTATTTCACTTAGAATAATGTCTTCTAAGTTCATCCCTTTGGTAGTATACATCTGCATTTTCTTTTTTAAGACATGTATACATGCAAACATGCATGTGATAAATACATTCATTCTTTGGTGTTGATATATTATATATATATGTGTGTGGGTGTGTGTGTATATGTAACTACTAAAATACATTTATAATACATTTAAATGCACATAGGTGGGATTGATAACATTTTAATGATAAGAATACATTTTCTTTAAAACTATGTTAATAGTTACTTTTATTATATGTTTTCTTGATGTCGGGCAAAATAATAGCAAATATTTTTACTTCATGGATGTTTTCAAAGTTACATGGTCAATTAAAATCACATCTTTTTATATTTTTTGTATATTAGTGAACATTAGCAATAGGAGACTATTATGTCTTGCTGTAAGTGGCAAAGTTCATGCTTATTTTTTTTATATTTATTTATTTATATAAACCTTTCCTTGTATTAATTTTGTCCTTATAATGCAACATTATTAAATTGATTAAATTTAATTATTAAATTGAATTAAATTCATTTAATAGAGTAGACAAATCAGATAATACTACATCCTTCATACACTGTGTGTAATGTATGGACCTCAGGCCTTCTGTCATCATTACAGTGAGGAAAGATGCCCGCCTTTCCTGTTTGCAGTTAAAACCATTCCCTTGTAGGTGCCGGCAGAAATGTCTAGTTGGAAAAGTTTAAAACCTTCTCTGAATCCCAGTTATATTCACTGTTAATGGAATTATTAGATATATTAACTTTATAACAATCTAGGTAGAACATTTTCTTTATTTTAGTATTATATATTTTTCTGCTTGGTTCTTTTTGTTAAAGTTTATGCGCCCTTCTATATATACAGGTTTATAGATATAACAGTCTAGGATCCTCATATCTGAGAGAAAATTTGTATGTAAGACAAAGTAAGAGAAAATACAAGGTAAGGAGTTTTGAAAAGGTTCTGATTACATGGTTGGAACAAATAAAATAATTTATTTAACATACAGGAAATATAGTATTGAAAGGGTGAACTTTCAAATAGAAAAATCAAAGCAGGGGGATGGAAGTCAGCTCAGCAGTTAAAGGCATTTGTTTTTAAAGCCAGATGACCCACAGATGATTCCCCAGCACCCACTTAAAGGAGATACATGAGCTGCTGAGGTCAATTGCAGATGAGGAAGCCCTGATTTGACCATTCTCATTCTCATTCTCTCTCTTTAAAATAAATGAGGAACAAAAAATGTTTAAATAAAATCAAATCAGAACTATAATTATGGAGCAAAACTCTGATCACAAACATTTCAAGCTTTATGAAATAATTTGAAGAAATGATTATAATTATTTCACAATATATATATATATATATATATATAGAGAGAGAGAGAGAGAGAGAAAATGGAGTCACTGCTGAGTTGCCATACAGAAATTACAGGGGGAAAGGGAGGACACCAGGAGGGTTTCTTCACTCAGAAAAGGCAAACACTAGACCATCCATTCATCAGGCATCAAAGAAGCCAAAAGGATTCTGTGCTTTATGCTGAGGATTGAATATAGGATGAAGGCATATTGTTAGCTGTACCATCAGATGCATAAGTATCAAGCCTGGAAAGCTTTTCATTTAGGCTAACATTTGCAAACTTGTATTAAGAAAATCAAAGGGAAGTGATCAGACCACATTCTACACACTAGACTTGATAGAATAACAAAGCTACTTTGTTCATATAATTTTCCTAGTTTATCATAGTATAATTTACCTTAAGTGAAAAGTACTGCCTCACTTTTTAAACAATATTCCAATATTGCACACATTTTAGGTAACTTTAAGGTCTTCCTAAGGTGCTAATTATTTTCCTAATATATCTTTTAAAACTTAATATTTATTTAAATGTGTCTTCAAAACTGTAAGTTTCAGAATTCAGAAAAAAAGATCTAAAGCAGGATATTTTACTTCAATAAATAGCAATAACAAGATAATGATAGCTATCCACTTTTATTTGAGTCATGGCAAATACTATAGTTTGCTAGTCATAGAAATACAAAATGCTAGAATTAGTTTAGTAATAAAGAACAAATCGCAAACCTGCTACATCGTATGTATTTATATATTTGCTAGTATATGTGTCTAAATTATAATCATGTCCATACCGAGAAGTTTTGATAAATTATATATACTGATTGGTCTCTGATATCTGCCTGGATTCTTCAAATTTTTTGAGACTGTAGATATTATGAGAAATTAAATCATTTATGCGATTCAAATTTAGTCTAACTAGAGTGAATTTCTAATCCATTTCATATATCTTAAAAATAAGTTATACATTGGCAATAATTGCTACCTGATTAGTAGCCAATATTTAATAATCCTTTTAACATAAAACCCAAGTACATGAGAAGCAATATTTTAACAAAATGTGTTCTGTTCATAAGGAAAAAAAACTTAATCAAGCTTTCTGAGTACAACATAAGAATTCTTCTGGAGAACTGTTCAATGTGACACATTCACATAATTAATGTTTTATAAAGGAAATTCACAGCAGACACTCGAGGCCAGGCAGCTTTATTATCCCTGGATAGAATGCACCACGAGCTCTGCTTGCTACTTCAGATTTTCAATCTAATCATAGTGAGAATATCACCTTTGAGCAACGAGCAGTTATGCATAGATTATATGGATCTAAAGCACTCATGATAACTACATTTTTTTGCTTGTTTTTTCTAAAGTTTTAATCATGCTCAATGCATCTCTCCCTTCTGAGTATGTGCCAGCGTCACACTCACGGCATTTCTCGCACCCTGCTTGGATTTACAATCGGCACAGCTACTCCCCCTCTTCATTTCCTTCTGAGCTCACACTTAGATAATAGATCATCTCACAAGTAGATAATAGAAACTGACCCCTAACATGTGCCTCTGCCTCCTGTCTCTTTTATCTATGATTCATGACTCCCATGGTCTCCCCAATATATCAATTCCTTTATTCCTGAGAGGCATAAAAGATTGTCCAAAAAAGTGTAGTGGTTTACTTCTTTAAAAGAGAGATACTTCTAAATTCTTCAAACCCAAACCTATCTCATTTTAAATTAATTTTGTCTTTTTAAAAGAAATAAATAATATAGTGTCTCCAGAAGATTGTAATTGTAAAATTTTCACTTAAAGAAATGTTCATTTCACATTCTGAAAACTTTTCTCTTATTTGATATTTTAAAGGTCTGCTTTACCCATAATCTTGATTTCTGCTCCAGATACTGAAGCTCTGACAATATAATTAGTGAAACGATTACCACAACACAATGAAATCAGAAAATTATAGTCCAAAATTCATATTTTAAGATCATGTATATTATACTTATCTTCATTTTTCTGGAAAAAAAAAACACACCTGACCCAAAGCAGCTACATGTTTTATTTTGGCTGATTGCCTCAAGGGGAAGTTTCAGCATAGCAAGGAAAGGGTGTTGGACATCACATCTTGCCATAGCAGCTGACTTAAAGCAGCAAGAATGAACTGTTTCTGGAAAGGGGAAATTGACTATGATACCCCTAATCCCATCCCCAGCAACATTCCTACTTCAGCAAGGTTCCACTGCCCAAATTGCCACTATCCAGAGACCAAGCATTCAAAACACATGACCTTAAAGGAGAAACCTAACTCAACCCACCACAAGGTCAAATTGAACCAGTGAGGTAGGATCATTGACAACCTACCTCAAGGGAAAACATTCACAGCATGGAAAATAGTGATAGCATACCGTTCCATACCTCAAAGTGTCTCTCGATGCTGATCGATGGCATTCTGTGGTTTCTTCAGCAACAGGGTTTTACCTCAGGCCTGGGGAGGGCACTCAAGAGCTTTGACAGAATTCTGTCTTGTTGGAACCTCATGGGTAGCTTTGGTCAACATCTCAGTGAGGGAAGGAACCGGTGGCTGGGACCTGGGGTTGTCAGACTGATCTAATTGTTCATAGGCTTAGACTCTCTCCCCTGCCACTCATGGCCCCTCTTGCCAGTCGACTCCCACTACTTTCTGAATAGGTTAGAGTATGCTCATGAGGATTATATGTTTTGGAACCTAATATGGTTTAACATCATGCTTAAGCCATTCCCCTCCCCCCATCCCTTACCCCTCATTCATAACCTCTCACTTCTTTCTACTAGTCTGAGTAGAGTTTACGATTATCCTGGTTAAGGACCGCATATGAGGGAGAATATGTGGTGCTCAATTCTCTGTTCATTTGAGTGTTCACTTAGTAAGATCTGCTCGAAGTCAGACCATTTTTTCCTAAATTTCGATATGTCATTTTTCCTTTCAGCTGAGTAAAATTCCATCGTGTAAATATACCACAGTTTCGTTGTCCATTCCTCCATGGATGGGCATTTGGATTGATTCCAATTTTTGGCTATTATGAGTTGAGCTGCTATAAATATAGTTGTACAAATGTTTCTGCGTTGAGATGTGACATCTTGTGGATAAATGCCTAGTAGAGGGATAGCTGGGTCCATTGGTAGCTCTATATCCATTCTGTCAAGGATGTGTTTATATATATATATATATATATATATATATATATATATATATATATATATATATATATATATATATATATATATATATATATATAATTTCTCTGTGTGTGTATCCACATTAGAAAAAAGATTATGGCATTTGTGACATCTAGAATAGAATACTGGAGAACCTTACATAGACACGCCGAAAAGAAGCTATGTTCTAATCTCAGTTACTTTTGTAATCTGAAAAATAAAAAAAAAAAAAAAGAAAACACACAAAAATCACTTGGGCCAAGCTATGTGAGTCAGGGTCAGAGTCCTTTCATGGAAACCCTAAAAGATGTGAAGCTGAACCCTAAGTTGAAATGAAGATGGAGATGCCAGGAAAATGAGATTTTTGCCAAAGAACACTGTGGTTGGGTTGGATCCAGACCATGAGAAAGGATAAAGTAAATTGAGCTAGAGGGTGGAGCAAACCAAGATTTTTTTTTTAAATTTTATCTTTATTACCCCAAATTAGATACATTGATTAGTAAATATTGTGCTGATATTCCCATTTCCTTCTGTCTCCAATGCACTGGGTATCCTCCTCGGTGGACACACTGGATCAATCCATGTGGCAAGGGGTTATGGATACAGGAGGCAACAAGGTTGCCCCACCTTTATGGGTTGTAGTTGATGGGGTAATGTCTCTGGGTAATCTCTACCACCATGGCTCTTACAATTTTTCCACCCCCTCTTCTGCTCAGTTCCCTGAATCATGAAGGATGAGTTTTAAGTCTGTTTCATTGTTGTTGTTGTGAATTTAAGAGTCTCTGTGCTTCTACTTTAAGATGTGTTAGAAGTTGTAGGTGTCTGTCATGCTGATTTATCCTGGTTGACTGATTGGCATGGTTATAGGTCTTTTTCTTGCCCCACAACTGTCTCAAATGTTTCTTGTGGGGCCTACACAATGGGGGTGGGGTGGTTCATCTCTTGCTGGGATATCAGCTTTCCACCTGAGGCTCATCCATGGATTTGGAATGACCACAGCTCTCTCACTGCCTTCAGAAAAATACAAACATACTCTCCATCTGAGAGGGAGGTTAAATGAGGTTAAATGAGACACACATTTCTAATTTGGCAAAATTCTATTGAAATTAGCCTCTCTGTATTTCTAGGGTAATGGAGATTTCTTTTTGGAGCCCCAGTTTTTGGTTGCTGTAGGATTTTGCCCTGAGTCCCAATTTTAGTTAAGGGTTCCTTGCCACTGAGTGGATTTCTTGGCCAGTTTAAAAGCTGTTGCATACTTCCCCCAGGTTTTGGCCCCTCTATTTCAACAGTGATCATTTCTTGTTCCATTGATCTCTCCCAGAAGGAAGTGTGTTCAGCTTTCTCATGTCAACATTCTGCATTTTATATCAGTGGCCTCTGCTTTCTCCAAATATCATTGACCATTTTCCCATGGCAGCTTGTGTTGTGCTTTCTAGCACTGTACTTGCTGGAAGGCACTACATCTGGGAACTGGATACCATTCTTGATCTCACAGGTTTCCTCCCATTCCATTCACCGCGCCTCTTACTAGACAATGCCCACTTCTTTCTCAAGAGCTTACTGTATGAAAGGATCATATGATTTAGATTCATTATTGAATTAGCTCCTCCCTACCCCTCCCATTCCTTCTACCTCTTTCACAGTCTTTCATTTCCCCTGCTAGGTTTGCTTTGAGTTTAAGCTTATCCTGGTTAGGAACTGCATATGAGGGAGAATATGTTTGACTTTGTCTTTTTGAAGCCCAGATTATTTCACAAACACCAGGCATGGAGCTGTAAGATTTGGTGTGTATCATTCTGGCATTCAGTCTTCCTTTGGTCCAATCTTTCCTTTGTATAACTATTTTTTTAGGAATAGGAATGTCTCTTTCTGTGCAATTATATATTCGAATTATGTGTTTTGATTATACAGGGCTCTCAGTTAAAAAAATCAAATGAGATTATGGACTTTGGGCTTTTGATCACTATTGGGAGTGGTAAAGGCTATAGGGACTTTTGCAGTGGGAATTCATGTATTTTATAACATGAGTTAGCCATGGGGTCCATGGGAATCAGGGGTGGAATGTAAAATGCTACCCCATAGGCTCATGCCCATCAATATCATGCTGGTGCCACTGTTTGGAACTGTGTGGAATATTTAGGATGTGAAGCCTTGCTGGTGGAAGTGTAAACAGGAGCAGACCTTGAGGTGGGATAGTCCTGCAACACCTCTGTCCTTTCTCTTTATCTACTTACTGACTGGTGAAATGTGATGTTTCTTCTAACTGCCCTGGCCTGCTTTTTCACCCAGGATGACACATCATCTCAAAACTATACTCTTCTAGTTAATTATCTTATGCAGTACTCATTCTTAATGTCTTTTTTTTCTTAATGTCTTTAATTGTGTGTATCCCTCCTCTCCTTCTACTACATTTCCCCTGTCTCCTCTAGTCTTTTCTGTCCCTCTTTTCTGTCCCTCCACATGCCTGTCTACTCTCCCTTAACTTCAATCCTCTCTTCTCCCCAAGCTTCATTCTAGCTTCCTGGCCAGTACTTCTAGTAATTTCTACAACTCATAAACATATCTAACCATTTCAAGTTATGACAACTATATGAGAAGCAATATGTGGCATTTGTCTTTCTAAACCTGAGATGCTTCTCTTAGCATAATTCGACCTGGTACATCCATGTTCTTGCAAATTTCATAATTTCCTTTTTCTTTACAGATGAACAAAACTCCTTAGAATATATGTAACAAATATTCATAATCCAGTCATCAGTTGATAGGCATTTGAGGAGAGGGGCAAATGGAAATAGAAAGAGCAAGATTGTGCATAAGTACCCTTTTGGGGTGGACAAAGCTTAACACTAAATTTATAGGTTGTTGCTTGTAAACCCTAATGTGTAAGATAGGTTATCCTACCTGATGCAGTTACTTTATCTGTGCTGAGATAAACACCTGACCAGAGCAGTTTATGGGAAGAAAGTGCTTATTTTAGGTTTACAGAATCCGGGGTGAAAAACCATGAATGATTGAAGAAGCTATTTCACTTCATAGATCCATATCAGAGAGACATCACCAAAGTGACAGCGAAAACCAACAGCCAGAGCTCAAGTGAATGTGCACACACTCTAGGATTGAACTACAAGATTTTCCCACAAAGATACTTCTAGCAGGCTGCTGGACACTGAAGTAGGAAGCTGAACCTTAATCAAAAATCGTTGAGGTTGTAGAGCATATGTTCATATTCCAACCAATACAATCTGCCCCTGACCCCCAGAGAGTTATGATCATCTCACAATGTAAATGACACTCAGAAAAACTTGAAAGGTCCCTATAATTTGTTATTTTTTTTTTACCAACTTTCAGATTTTTCAAAAGCCCCATGTCTTATCTGAGACTTAGTAGTGTGTCTTCACTCTGAGGCTTGTAAAATAAAATCAAGTAACATATTTCCAAAACATAATGGTTCAGAGTAAAGTTTTCCATTGAAAAAAGAGATAAATAGAGAGTGGAGCAGGGCAACATCAAACACCTGTAATTCTCCATCCATAGCCAGTGAAAAAGGCTCTGGATTCCAATCTTGTACTTCTTGCTGGAATGAGAAGCCAGGAAAAACTCCACTCCAAGCCAACACTCACCATGATAGCCATTACACATCATGAGTATAGACCTCCAAAGCATCTTTGGGTCTACATTGCAAACTATGGTTCTTCTTCATAGATCCATAAAATGGCCTTATTTGTCCTTCAATAGAGGGATTTCAACCATATTTCCCATGTTGCATATAAATGGTGACATCTAGAATAGAAAAACTTCACAAGGAAGCCTTACTAGGCTTCCATAGATGAATTTTAACTCTGCTTACTTTGGCAAATCTTAGAGGTTTCTGGAACTGTGTATACTTTATGATCAGCATTCCTTCATTTCCATGCTTCCAAAACCATTACCAGGTAGGCCATAGAATCACATTCGTAAATCCAGGGGAGAATAAAAATTAACCTTGAAGAGCACTCATTCATTTGAGCCTTTCATGGGTGATTTTCACTCTGAAGCCTGTTCTCTATTGACTTAATGCAAAACAGTTGCCCCACCCTTAATGGTGATAATCAATGGAACAATTGCAGCTTTAATAACTTACAACTTTAGTCTATATCAATTAATTTAAATTTTCATGAACATTTTTGTGATAAACCATATATTTTTTCATATCTTTCTGTTCTACCTTCAGCCAAGCATACCAATTCATTACTGCCTTGATAAATCTCTCAGGCCACCAGACAATGAATGCAGCCAGCATTTTCAACAGTAGCCCTGTTCCAGCAAAGTTCTCTTTCCTTTAAAACCAAACCTTCATAATCCACATTTTTCTCTGCATCTAGAATTTTCAAACTCTCACCATAATAAGTAGTCTCTCATACTCTACTTGAAACACTTCAAGTCTTCTTCAGCTCTTCAGTACAACATACCAAGTTTACCCATATTTCTTCAGAAAACATATGACAAAAACCAATATCCACATAGTCAGATTCATTACACCAACATCCCCACTATTTGCTACCATTTTTCTGTTGCAGTTGCTTTATCATTGCTGGGACAGACACCCAACGAGAAGCAGATTATGGGAGGAAAGTGTTTATTTCAAATGTCTATAACACATTGGAAACACCATTATTGGCAGAATTTATCTTATCAACATAGATCCTTAGCAGAGACACATCACCAACTAGCCAGCTAACACCAGCATCCAAAATTCAAAGTGGTTTTGAACAAACCTTTGAGCTGAATGACAAGATCTAGTCACAGGGACACATCCTCTAGGGGACTCCTAGAGGCTTAAGTAGAACAATTAATTTTCATTAAAATCCCTGAGGTTATGGGGGACATATATTCACATTCAAATCACCACAACCCACAGTGAGCTGCTGGTTAGGGAGGCCCATGAGTGACCCTCATGCCCCCACCAAAAATAATAATAATAAGGCCATTACCAATGTGATTAGTTATACACCAGAACAAGAGTGTAAGACCCTTTTGCTTAAGAAACTACAGGCTGTGTTCACAAGTCATTGTGAAATCAAGCTGGAACTAAGAAGAAAGCCATCTCACTGCTGGCTAGGTGTCATAGTGCTGGAAAGCACAATGTGAGAATCTGGGGGTCAAAGTCAACAATATTGTGGAAAAACTGTGGATCCTGCAAGCTGAAAAAGTCAACCACCCAGGCTAGGTATTCCCTCCAATGCAATACTGGCACATAATCTATGTGAGTAATAATCTGTTCTCTGATTGTATATGAAGGTCCATCACAGGGAGATAATTCATGCCTGGTACTAGAAATAAAACAACATCCTATAGCTTGGAAGCTCATAGAACCTATCAGGGAGCTTAAGCTGTTCTTTGGCAAAATGGAGAAAATATTCCCATTAGAAAACCTTCTAAATGTATGTGTTTATTCTCTTTGATTAATGCTGTTTTGACTTTTAGTTAGAGAACCTGCTTTTTACACCAGGAATGCTTGCAAAGATGACAAGAATAGAAAGTTCAGTGCCTATCAGAGAATTCACTATCATTCTCACCTGCACCTGGGCCCAGGAAGTATTGCAGAGTGAGTGGCAGTTTAAATATGAGGGCTGCTCTCATGGCTGACCAGAGATCCTTCTCTAACTGCGAGGGAACTAGACACTGAAGAGACTTAAATCCCATCAAATCAGAAAATAAGAGGCTGTCAAGATCTAAACACAGTAGGAGATTTCCATCTGACACTTGCAGCATATCTCAGGGGGATACTGTGGAAGAGGGGACTGAAAGAATGTAGAGACACAGTGTGGGAAGGGATACTCTGGGGCATTGTCCCCATGACAGGAACCACACTGTTGTATTTATAATCCCAGAGAGATTACTGTGCCTCTACCTAGAAGGACATTCATTAGACTGGTGTTAGGGGAGAAGGGATAAAATAGTAAAACCTGATGGGAATATGACCAGATTACAATATGCTCATATATAAATGTTCCCAATAATTTTTAAATGACAAAAAGCCTATAAGATACATTGAATCTCTTTTTATCCATAAGAGCTGAGCATAAGCATTCTCTCTGCATCCCCTCTGTGGATGCAATGCAATGAATTGTGTCACAGTATTGCCACCTTGACTTCCATCCCTCCATGAAGGACTGTATCTTCAACCTGTGAGCCACACTAAACCCTCCTTTATTAAGTTTCTTATTGTCATAACATCATGAAAATTCACTAATACACTTTCTTTGCATAGTGATAAGATGAAATTATGCCAAATTTCTATAACATTTCCATGCCAAGCTCTTCAGTTCTGTCAGGTTTTGGCATTCATCCATATGCAATGTATCTTTTGTGTAGAATCAGGAAAGTTTTCTGTAATCCTAACTTCAGGTAATGTGTAGTGCAAAAAGACCCCAGTTTCCAATGATTCACATATAGTAGTGTAGAAAATTGAAACTCTTCAAGACTAGGTAGAGCCACAGTACTTTAGACAAACTGAGAAAGCTCTTGGAACTGCAGCTTCTCTGTTGTTTCCTCATTGCTTTATCTAAACATTAGAATGTATCTGTAGCATTTTACATATACATACCTAATGAATAGTCATATCTTATGACTGTAGTTGGCAAGCAGATGATCAAGAAGATAAATAAATGATTATGTTTGGAAATGTTTCCCAGAATGTTCTTGGTAAAGAGGGTTACAGTGATCATATGATTTTTTTTATGTTGACTATTTAAATTTGAGTAAGTTAAATGAATGTTTTTAAAATTAATCTTAAATAAGCTTGCATGATGAATTGGTGTTGTATAATGTCTTTGGATTAATTTGATTACCAGCTATGTTTTGGGACATTGATTAAATCATTCCATTCTGAACAAATATACTTTTAATAATCTTATCTATGTTATGTTTTGATTTATTTACTATTAAGTTCTGTATGTCTTTTAAATACTCTATTGTATAATACCTTATTTAAAATATATAAGTTAAACAGGTTTTCTTTAAGATTACTAAACTGAAGAGGCTGATTTTTAATATGAATCGCTTCACCTCTGAAGAATAGCTGTATCATTAATCTGTAATCAGCCATTGACATATTCATTTGTTCAAGAAACCAGCTGTGGGTAGAGCAATTTTCATGAAATTAAGAAATCAATATTATAACCATATGTAGTGTTTGATTAGATAAGGAGGGGAGTTAGTAATAAAATTGGAACGCAATACTTCATAAAGAGATGACATTCACATAGCCTTAA
The DNA here is from genome assembly GCA_004024765.1 of Zapus hudsonius. Lineage (NCBI taxonomy): Eukaryota > Metazoa > Chordata > Mammalia > Rodentia > Dipodidae > Zapus > Zapus hudsonius. The sequence continues at coordinate 10,481 of PVHP010001823.1, read as the reverse complement.
CCCTTTACACCAATAATCTGAAGTTTAAATCACTTTATATTTAGAAATAGTTTATTTAACCTTCTAACATATGTCTTAATTGTTCATTACTCCAATATACAGAAAAGCAGTATCATAAAAATATAGACACAAAGACAAAAGGGACTTAGTATACTACACATTTATCTTAAATGAATATCTGTGATTATATCAAAATAAATATAGTAATAAGTTACAAGTAAAATGAATAAGAATCACTATATAATGAGACCATAACAAAATTTTCATAACAAAAATAATTTTTGAGACAGTGTCTCACTTTGTCATCTAGCCTAACCTAGAATTAATAATCATTTTACTTTTGCTACCCAAGGACAATTATCATAGGTATATGCCAGTATATCTAGCCACAAATGACTTTGAGTAAACTACTTGAATATATATATATATATATATATATATATATATATATATATATATATGTGTGTGTGTGTGTGTGTGTGTGTGTGTGTGTGTGTGTGTGTGTGTGTGTGAATTATAGTTAAATATAATGAGCACAAACATGCACACGTGTGTATGTGTGTGTAATTTCATAAACCTAAATATAAAAATATTTAACTAAAAATAGATTGAGAAAAGAAATGACTTACATCAAAGGAGTTAAGAGGTGATGGATTATATGTAATGCATTCATATGCAAGAGAAAAAAATATACAAAGTTAATTTTTTAATTTTATCTCTCTACTTATGACAGAATAATTAGATGACTTCTAAAAGTATCAACCTATTATATATAGGATTATAATAAGATATATAACTGCAAATAATTTATATATCAGAACAAAATAATTTAAAAACCAATATGTAAAAATAATCATTGCAGGATGAAAAATATAACTATAATGATTGGTGTTGTAGTCAGCCACATGTGGCAGGGTTGTATCTCCAAACCAGACACAATTATGACAGGAAAGAATTTATTGAAACTACAGATACAGGGGAAGAACCATAATGGCAGAAGAGGCTGGCCCACTTTCACAGGTTCAAGCAGAGACACCAAGGAACAGTAAATAGGCAGGGGACTCTTAAAAGTTCACTGTATTATAGATGTCCAGTTTGAATAATAAAACATATAATCAAGCTTTCTAAAGGTTTCTGTAAGTTCTTCAAAAGTATTTAATTGTAACCATTTCAATTCCTGAAGTTATACAGGTACAGAGGGAAATCACAGTAATCACTAGGGATGAGACCTTCTGCTCAGCCTCTGTGTACTACAGCCTCAGAGTTTTGTGAAGATTGGTCTGCTGGAATAGTGGTTTTGGACGCCTGCACTCACTGCATGCTTGTAGTTTATGTGGATCAGCAGTTCTTTCTATAGGGAAAATGGTCATGGGATGGGGGCAGCATTTTTATAGTTACATTCTTAAATAAAATTTCCAAACATTCTTAAACTTTATTAATTTCAATTCTTGAAGTCCTGTCATGCCAACTTCATTAAAAATATTGCAATAATTAGATAGCATTTACATTGTTTCATAAAATATATTTATCTCCTTGAATTGATTATGCTTATAATTGCATAGATATCTATAATATAGTGAATTTTTAAAAGTCCAGCTGTTTTCTTTATTCTATTAAAATATATAAAAACTAAGATAAGCAATAATTTATATATTTCCTCACAGCTATATATCTGCTGGTAGCAAGAAAGGCAGGTGACATATTTTTGATAGTGAATATAATTCTTTGAACAAATGAAGAAAAAAAAAAACAAATTAGGATCACCAAGATCCCAAGAAGAAAAAGAAGTGTGTGATTGTGTTGTGTGCCTGTGTGTTTCTGTATATGTATCTGATGTGTACGATTCAACATTACAGTAGTATCCAAATGATAATACTAACTAACATAGATGCTCACTATGTTAATGTCCCATATACTGGATATGTTCTATTCCATAGGGCATGGTCTTGCCACTCCTTCCCAGACTTGTTGACTTCCTGAGTCTTTCCAATATCCTTCCTGCATTGCCTTCACAGGAAGGGATCTTTATTTCTATTTTCCCTGAGCCTCCTTACATCCTGCTCCCTACTGAGAGGGCTGCTTTCCTATGAATATCCTCAGAGACTCACCAAAGATTACTAAAAAGGTCAAGTTAACAACAAAACTTAACCATCACAAATGGGGTTAATGCATTTGGTTGAGAAAATTTAAATGCTCTTAGAATTATAAAACTGTTCCTCTTAGCCAAATCAAAATCTAATGTTTTCTTGTCATATTAATTTGAAAATTTTCAATTTTTAAATTAAGTTTATGATATCTAAAGAGATATTCAAAGGGAAAAACAAGATTAGTAGCATAGTTACTATTCCTCTTTGAGGGTAATGGCTAATAAAAACCAGGGTTCCTTGAACACAAGCAGGGTGGTAATATGACAGTTATCCACATGTCTTCAACTGAAGTGCCAAACAGGAACAGCATGGATCTGTGGAATGAAGGCATGATTCAGCACACACTATATGACACACATCACACCACAAAGTGTGTGATTGTGTTGTGTGCCTGTGTGTTTCTGTGTAAGTCTCTGATGTGTAAGATTCAAAAGTACAGCAATAGCCAAACGAGAATACTAATTATATCCTAAGAAGATGCTCACTATGTTAGTGTCCCATATCCTGGATCAGTTCTATGCCTTAGGGAAGGGTCTTGGAACCCCTTCCCAGACTTGTTGGCTTCCTGAGCTTCTGACTTTCATCATTGGAAATATAAAGTCAGGTGATATAAAAAGATAGCATCCAACTCTGCAAAATATGGTACTGGCAGGGAGAAATGTTTTAGTAACTACATGAGCTTCAAGAGTAAGCATGAGGATCTGAGAGAGCCTAACACTGAGTATGAACACCCAGATACCATGAAAACAGCTTGGAGTTGCCATACTTGCTTGTAAACCTAGTCGCACTAAGAGGAGCAGAGATTAAGGAGTCCTGTGTGCTCATAAAAAGCATCAAGCTCCAGTATCAACAAGAGACACCAAGTAAAATAAGAATGAGCTGAAGAGCAATGGAGTGTGCACCTGAAGTTCAGCTCCAGCCACCACAGGCAAGCACCCCTACCATGCGGCAGGAGAGGGCACGATGCCAACAGGGCACATTCCCTTGCTGATACCACACACGCCATATGACACACATCACACTACATACCACATTACACAAATACAATATAAAAACTTCTGAATTTAAAAATCTATAATATGAATAATCATGCTGATAATATTTTAGAAATATTCACAAACACATCCAGCTTAGTTTTGCACGTGGCTCATAGTGGCTACATTTAAATGCATCAAAAAGTAACTTTGTTTTTGTTTGGGGCGGTGTCAGGAGTTCAGCTCAGCTTGGAGAAGAGTTGAGATGCCAGATGTCAGAGTAGCCAACCAATGCAAGAACAGAAATGAAGGAATTAAGCTCTCACCCATTTATTACAATGATTTATTCAAAAATATAAAACCAGGGCTAATAGTTATTTGGGGGAAGGAAAGTAAAAATAGGTCTCACTCTATAGCCTAAGCTGGCCTCAAACTCAAAACAATCCTGTTTCAACCTCCAAATTGCTGAAATTAGAAGCATAAGACATGATGTGACAAATTGTTCTTTTTTTTCCATTTATACCCGGGGGGGAGGGGGAACACAGGTAGAAGTTTAGGTGAACACTAAAACAGAACTCATAAGAATGGTGTGGGGTGTTGTATGAGAGAGAGGGAAAGAGAGAGATGAAGGCTGGGAGTGGAAAGGTACTTAATAGTGAATCAGATGAGGAACATGTCTAACAATAACCTCTCACTCCCTCTTTTCACAGTAAGTTCTCAGAGCAGTCTCTTGAAGAAGACATCTGTCCAAAGCCTCAGTTAGCCGTATGGGTGAAGGCACCAAGGTTAGGAATTAAGAGTGTGACCTACTAGGCTGCCTGAGTCCTTGACAAGAATGGCTACGTCCTGGGTCTGCTCTTCGATGGACAGCTTTCTCACCTGAGCACTGTCTGAAAAAGCCTGTCTAGCTGTAAAACATTAGGATTGGGTCTGGAAAAAGTACATGTACTTTAAAACCAGAAGCTGATTTCTCTAAAATAGCATAATTGTTTACTCATCTATAAATATGAATTTCTACTTAGGTAAGAGCATCAACTTTTTTTTTTGAGAAGTCCTAACAATGACTGAAACTTTATGTACATGTTAAATGTCTACCATTTTAAATAGCTTGTTGCTTGATCTATTATTTTTAAAATCCAACTGAGAGAGTAGAAAAAATTAAATTTAAAGTGAACACATTGTACACTAGCAAAATAAATTATTTCAGGCTAATATTTCATATTTATTATCGGGTGGATTTTACTGTATTGCATTTTGCAAAGTCATCATATTTCAGCATGAAGGAATTTCTGAGAGGTTGGCTGTACCAATTAATGACAAGTGACTAAATAATTATGTCCAGAAGCAATGAGTGAATATCCATTTTGATTAAATCTTAAATTATAAAGTCATAACACCATATGATGTCAAATATTTATGATACTTATGTTTCTTTTATAAAGAATGATGGTAGATTTATTTCACTGGTTATTAAATAATATCTTGTAATGGGAAGATGTCCAGTACAATTGTCATGTCTGTGAACAAGATAAAATACAAGGCAGTGTCATAACCATGCAGAAGAATAGTTGTGGCCAGTTATAAAACCCCCTTAAATGTTTACTTGATGATTTCCTATTTCCAAACTTGCTTGCAATCTTCATAACACAGCTATTAATAGTGTCTATATTTTGCCAGACTTCCAACATCCTGGAAATGAAAACAAGAGAATTGTGAACTTTAGTGCCGCTTGGGGGTTTAGGGCAAGCACTAAGAATTCATTTATTTTTTTTAAAAAATAGAGAATATTTTTCCTTATTTGTGTTTTTCAGATAATATATGTATTACACGTTTATATTTAGTTCGTTTGTCTCAATTTAATATTCACTAAACAGGATTTGAATGCATGGATTGATACAAGTCTAAATGCTGAAGAATTTGCAATGAACACGACGGGGAGAGGTGCAGTTCTTACACCATAATTGCCAACATGCATGCCTCAAGACATGAGCCTTATATTTCATATCAGTTCAAACAGTTGTTATTAACACTAGAAAGGTATCTATCATTTTGTTTTTTTTTACTTCAAGATATGAGTAGCAATATGATGTAACTGAAAGAGGACAGAGATGGCAGAGAAGTAATTATTCATTTGATAAAAATAGTGGGAAGTCATTGGAAGCAATGAGACCTCAAGTAATTTTGGATTTTCTGTGTGGTTCCCTAGAAGTTACTGGATTCAATTGCTATTAATGATGTTATATGCAGTGAGCCAGATATTAATTTTAAAAGTTATAGCTTTTCTTTATTTCATTTGCTGACCTAGTCAGTTTTTTCCTAACAACCAGAATGTATATCACTGTCCATAGAAAATAATTATTAGCTTTACTCTGCTAGAATCAATGTCAAATTTAACTTTCCCATAAAACAATAATGAACTTCTCTTTTCTCAGTATTCTAATTAAAGCTTTAAGCACTATAATGAATGGGAGAGGAGAGAGTGGGCTATGGAAGGAAGGACAAAGAATACAAAAAGGAAATGAAGACATGAAAGGATCCTTATTTGCTGATAGTATGACTGTATACATACAAGATCCTAAAGATTCCATTAGAAAATTTTTTGGAGTTTATGAACACTTTCATTAACATGTCAGGATAAAAATTACCATAAATATACAACATTTATCCAATTGTCCGGCACCATTTGTTGAAGATGCTGTCTTTAGCCCAGCATACATTGTTGGCACCCTTGTCGAAGACTTAGTAGCTGAAGTTACTTGCCTTATACATGTTTAGAGGACAATATATTTGTCTTCTTTTCATTGCTTTTCTACCAAAGAAAGTAGAATCTAGGTATAGTAAAATATGAAAAAAACACATTTTCATTTTCAAATAGCTTATCATGCTTTCAAGTAGCTTAACATGGAGAACATCAGAAAGGAAGATATCTGGACAATTATAAATCAGAGTAAAAAATTAATAATGTATGATGCTGTTGAAATCGATAGCCTCATCCAAAGATAGGATGAATGACCACAGAGACGTAGAAGCAGACTCCTTTGGAGTTGTATGTGTACAATTTTGGAGGCAAAATCAAGCATTTCTCATATTTGGAATTACATGAAATTGTGCATGATTTGATTTCAGATTTTTAAACAGGTGACCTGAAAGTTATGAAGATGAACTGCTATTGGGTGCTCATGGGAATAAAGCGGGCTCAGAAAACACTTTAAGTCATGAAAAGAGTAACCAAATTATATATATTTCATAAACTTGCCTGTTGCTCATATAAAATGACCAACCTCTTTGGCTGTGTGTGTGTGTGTGTGTGTGTGTGTGTGTGTGTGTGTGTGTGTGTGTGTGATATGTGAGTGCTGGCCTCCTGTAGTTCTGTTTCGTACACCATGAAAGCTGGAGCTCATACTTCTAGGAATTCTCCCATCTTGCTATCTTTCATATGGTAACAATTCCTTCTTTGTGTATGGTCTAGTTATCCAAAGTCAGGTCAGCATACTTGTATAGTAACTTTACTCACTGAGTCATCTTTTTTTTTTGGGGGGGGGTGTTCCAGAACTCTTTTTTTATTTTCCATATTGAGTTACATTATTTAGTGGGCAAACAATGAGTTGTTATCCTCAATTCCCCAATGTCCCCCTCCCCCATCCCCAATCAGCTGGATAACCTCCTCCATGGGTCGACTGGATCAGTCCTTGTAACAGGGGACCATGTATAGACTATTATTCAGCCAGGTTCTCCTGGCCCTAGTATCCTGTTACTGAGGGGTGCCATGCCTCTGGATAGCAAGAAACTTTACTCACTGAGTCATCTTCTTAGCTCATTTTCTGCCTGTCATTTTTTCTAAAATATTTTTCATTTATTTATTTACAATCACATAGAGATGGGGATAGAGGATGAGATAAAATGTGGGTGTTCCAAGGCCTCTTGCCACTGAAAATGGGCTCTAGATACATTTTGCACTTTGCACATCTGGCTTTCAGTGAATACTGGGCAATCTAACCTGGGTCATCAGGCTTTACAAACAAACGCCTTTAACCACCATGCATCCATCCCTCTAGTCATTTGCCCATCTTTATATAAAGATTAAACACTTCCATTATGTTAGGTGTAGATGATACCATAAGACGGAGCAATGCTGTAAGTCTCCTGTTAATTCTGTCTCTGTTGCAACTCTAGAATATAATGCAACCACAGATCTGTGCTAACTCTCAAGTTGGTAACTGCTTGTTGTGAGCCTATCTACAAAGGTTTCTCCATTCCTGCAAGCCGCTTGGAGCTGATTCTTCATCCACAGGCACTAACCTGAGGAAAGTAACTGCAAGATTCTGCTGAGCACCCGGTGATAGTGACTAGAAGTAGGAACTGTTCCACACTGGCTACAAGCACTGCATTGGTATGTTGCATTCTAAGCCCAAGTCCCACCAAGAAGAGTTAACAGTGGGTTAGGGTGAGAGGCCCTCACCCCTAAAAGCAGCTTATGGAAGAAGTAGCTAGCTCAAGGGTGCAACAGTGTTCCACAGATGATTCTGGTTGAATTAGGAGAGCTTTGGTCTGAAACTGGATTTCCTACATGTCCAAGGTACAGGCTGGCCTGGGAAACACAACTGTCATCGGAAATAGTGGGGCTTGTCAAGGCTGGTGCTGAATTGAAAGGCAAAATCCTGTGCTAACTGCCCTGACATACTCCCTCTCTCTCACTACCTATCACTCTTGGCCTAGAGCTGAGCTTCAGGGTAATATCTTATGTTGGCTCCATCTCCTGCTTCTTTGCAGGTGCATCTTTGCAGGTGCATCTTTGCTCCCCTCTGCTTTTAGGTACCAGGAAGGCCAGGAGAAGGGGTTATTCCTGCAAATGGCATGGGCAGTTTCAGAGGCTGTCTGTGAGGTTCTTCCCAGAACACTGGGTTCTATCATGGTACACCTAGTTCAAGGTTACATGGCAAAAGGTCTGTACTTAATGACCTCTTCCTCTCTGAAGTAGGATGAAATTTTCCCCATGTTGTTTGGAGTTGAAAAAAAGATTTATCTTCAATGTATCTATTTTTTTAATATTTTACTAATATAAACACTGTTTTTTCTCATCCTCCAACTTAGCTCTCATGAAGGTAGCTGTTCAAATTGCTGTTTCTATTTAGAAAAATCACTAGAGGGTCTTAGCTTCAATCATGCTTTGCCTCCTAAAACATTTAATTTAATACTTCTTCATTTGTTGCATAAATGTTCAAGTTCAAGCATTAAATTCCTTTGATTTAATCCAAATAAATTATTGAAATTGTATACAATTCAAAATTTAATATTTTGTCATTGACAATGCCAGTTTAACTTAATATTTTAATTCCTTTTAATTAAACATCATTACTAATATCTACCAAAGTTTATTTCATTTATCAAGTTGAAAAAGGTATTAGTATAAAACATTGTAAATCCCATAATATGCTGTTGGAAAGAGATGAAAAATTATCAAATTGCCATTCTTCGCCTCAAGAAAACTTCTTTGTAAAAATCCAATTTCCTTTATTGTTTCTTTAAGATTTTCCAAGTATAAGGTATAATAATACATGAGCACTAATTTTGAAGCATTAGTGGCTCCTGGGAACTTTAAAAATAAGTTATGTTTATTTCTATTCTCTATGATCTCAAAATCTGAACAGTAATGTAAAATTATTATACCCAATACCTAGTGAAACTATATGCAGACCTGACCCCTTTTCCTCTTATCTGTTACAATAAATTATCATTCAATGAGCTGCTCTAGGCATACGATCATTCCTCAATGTAACAACTGAAACTGATTCATCTTCTGTATCCTGTGGAAGTTATTGGTGGCCTATTTTTGCCACACATGAACTGTCAGTTAGCTGCATTTAAACCAAAGGAAATTCAGTGTGTACACAATAAAAAAAACTTTACAAAATGTTAACAAATTTATAGTGCATTTATACAAATCTAGTCGTATTTAGTCAAGAACAGAAATGTTCTATAAATTGAATGCTATCATTTAAACAAAAATTGAAGATGCAGGATGAATGAATGCTTTACCTTTTGCTTGTACAGGTGTTATTACAACTTGTACTATCTTGTATAGAATACCCTTTTATGAATTTCCTGCCAGGATAGTAATAAAATTACATTTTATTATTGTTTTATATGGTATTTTAATGTGCATTTGCCTTTTTGACTTTGTTTTCAATACCAGCAGGGGAGATACATTTTCATGAAAATGTATTTTCATGTGATGACATTTAGGAATATATTTTCATTTAAAATGTTTTACTATCAGTAACTTATATTTTGTATATTTATCCTAAGTTTTATTGTTGTTGTTTTTGAGACATCCAGCCTCTTGTATAGCACAGGGTAGACTACAGCTAGTTATGTAACCAAAGAAGATATTGAAATTTTGATTGTAGTAGTTTGAATGGATGTCCCCCAATAGACTCAGGAGTTTTCTTAAAGCTGGTAACCTTGATTTCTAGTCACTTGGCTGGAGGAGGTGTCACTGCTGACATATCATGGAGTCCAAACTAAAGGTATGTTTGGGGACAGATCTGATTTCTAGCCCAAAGTTATGCAGAGGGCAGGCTGAGATCTTATTGCTTACTTCCAGTTCACAGTTGTCATGATTGCTTGCTTTTGGTTGTGCTGGTGGTAGTTTTTCTCTCTCTGCTTGGATCTGTGAAAGGGATCTAACTTATTCTGCCATTATGGATCTTCCCTTCCATCTGTAAGCTTCAAATAAATCCTGTTCTTCCTATAAACTGTGTCTGGCTTAGAAGTTCATCCCAGCAGTATGGCTCTCATGATGGCAGAAATTGTTACCAAGAGAAGTGAGATGATATTGTTGCCTGATGAATCTGGCCATGTGATATTGGTCTCTTGAAACTTGTTTGCTGGAGAAATGGGACAGAACTTGGTACTTGCAACTGAAGATCCGTTTCAGAGAAGTAAGCCATGTTTTATGGACAATTCTGGTGAGAATTTGAAAATGCTAAGTGCAGAGAAAATTGTATTTGGAGGCTTGGCTTATGAACTTTCTGAGGGCAAGGAAAGAATGGAGAGAACTTTTTTGGAACTGGGGTGCTAGCATAAGGGCTGGGTGCATTGTGCTGGTCATACCCAGAGTTTTGGCCAAGGTTAAATTTGAAATAGAACAATCCGCTTGACCAAAGATATGGAACTGAGTGATATAAGATTTGAAATTGGAGAAGCTTATATTTACAGGCATGGAGACTGGTTTTCAGGTTATTGAAGAATCTATCATCAAATACACTAGCAGTCTTAAGGAAGATGGTCCAACTACTTTACATTGAAACAAAGGAGAGAATGACTGAGGAAAGATTGAATGGTAGAACTACAAACTCAT